>NQII01002114.1:218083-288530 GCA_002778355.1 Clitarchus hookeri | reverse complement strand
ACAGCGGTGCTTCAGAATTATAGCAGTATGTGGCACGCGTCAAACTGTTGAGGCAAAACCCTCGATTTATATAAAAAAATATTAAATTTTGGCAATACGATTAAAATTATAATTCCACAATATCATTGATTTCTGTACATTTTCTTTCGATATTTTTAGTGAATGCATCTATATCTGTGACCAAATTCTATATATCCGAAAGGAATTATTAATTTAAAAAACTGAAATATTTGTTTATATTTTGTTCAATAAACATACTGCGCAATTCCGAGATGATCGCGCTACCAGTTTTGAAGACGAAATGTTTAGTATTATCATCCTCGGATCGTTCGGGTTCACCAACATTTCGAATTATTCTTCTTCCAGCGTCGCAGGTTCCATAGTTTCGTGGTACGAGACAATTTCCGTCTTTGTCTTTGTCAAGGCGCAGCTTGAGGCTGTGTGCCGTTCCATGCTAAAGTACTCCTGGATGCACTTCTGCTCCTCGCAGGCAATGTCATCAAAGACAAATATCGAGTTTGGCAATGCTTTATTCGGTGGCACGACTGCATCATTATCATTGCGAGGGAAGTTACCCACACCATCCACAGCTCGTAGTCTCGTGTCAGTCGTTGGTATTTCGGTTGCTGGAGCGATATTGAATATAGGTTTATGTTCTCGAACCCAAGAACATTCTCTTCTTCCAGCAGGCACAGTAGGATGCACATCTTGCCACAATTTGATGGTCAAGCAATGATGCAGCTAACTGTATTCTGAAATAGGCTTCTGTGGGATTCGTGGGCGATATCTTCATCTTCAGCATGAATGCATATAGGTAGAGTAAAATCTAACTTGATAATGCATATGTTACCACTACTATCTTGTGGTGTATGTCTTGCTAAGTACGGTGCTAAGTGCAGTCATAAGTGCAGGGCTAAGTGCAGTGCAGATTGTAGTACTGAGTGCAGTGTAAAGTGTTGTGCTAAGTGCGGTGCTGATTGCGATGATAAGTGCGGTGCTAAGTGTGGTGCTGATTGTGCTGATAAGTGCGGTGCTGATTGCGGTACTAAGTGCGGTGATAACTGTGGTGTATGCAGTGCTAAATGCAGTGCTGACTATACTTGCAGAGAACCAGTGCTAGAAGTTTTAGAATGTATATTCAAAACATCACTTCGTGTAAACTGCCTCTGGAAGAGTTTTCACTGCAGGTAATCATTTCGTGTCAACACACACTGCGCAAGTCTGTAAATGCTCTACAGTAGGAGCGAAAAAGCAGAGGCATCATTAGCACTTTACATCCATACTGTTCCAAGTCTATAATGAAACTGAAACGAAAAGAGTATAAAAGGAGCGTATTTAAATTTTTCTCGCTCAGTTGACCGCGATGTTTCGAAGAATTAAGACTGTAGCTGGAAGCAGGATCGTCGATACGCTAATCAACACATACTACCGTTCGAGCTGCACATTCCTGGATACAAGTTCTGCGGTCCAGGAGCGATGATAGCTAAAACGCTGTCACATGGTGATGCAGGCATCAATGCACTGGACGAGGCGTGCAAGCAGCACGATATCGCTCAATCTCTAAACAAGGATCTGGAAACTCGACATCAGGCAGACACGATACTTGCACACAAGGCCGACGAGATAAGAAATCATCAGACACTGGACTCTGAGAAAAAATAGCCACGTGGGGAGTATCCAATGTGATGAATGCCAAGGTGAATATGAGAATGGGTGTGAAGAGCAAGAGAAAGACACAGGTTAAAATGGGAACAGTTACAGAGAGCAAGATCTTTTCCATTGCTTTTGCCTGCACTCGGGGCCCTCGGGGGCCTAATCGGAGTCACGAGTGGTATATCCGAGCCGTCAACACAGCATCGAACAAACGGAATAAGTTGTCCGATACCCGAAGACATAATGCAAATATGGAAGCTGTTGCCATGGGTATAAAAAAGGTGTGTACCTAAGGCCATACCCAGTAGGAGGTGGGAGTGTGCAAAGTGACGTAGCAGGAAGAGGCAATAATTAAATCTCTTTCAAAATGACTGCTCACTAACATGGATTTGGAACCGTAGGGCACACAAATTGATAATACCTCATTTAAGAGGAGTGTATATAAAGGACGAATTGCTACAGAAACCAACATTTAATGAGTGTGCCATTATTAATCTGGACACAACAGCCAGGCCCAGTAAGCACTGGGTGATTTACATAAAACAAGGCAAACATCAGTATATCGCAGGTCTCCAAGGAGTTAACACATGCTAGCGAAATTTTCCTCCACAATCTCTGTTTCAAAGTCAATTGTCATGGAAGATTACTTAAACATCGAAGAGCCGGCCGTTTTTGAAGACAGCGTAACGAAGGTGGAATTCCGTGCGTACCAGCCTTTCCTGATCGGACCATACACACTACCATCGGAAGTTCGGATTGCGTTCCGAAACCAATATATCTGCTCTCTCCCTTGCCAGTCTTTCCTGCGAATTTGAGGGACTCTAACGAAATAAGATGGGTCCAACCTGGCATCAACGAAAATAACAATAAATTGAATTCTTTACCTGATCTAGCTAATTTGCATGCAGACACCAGCGTGGGTACAGGAGAAAACCTAGAGATAGTGAATCTAAAACTACATTCTATCGAAAGGATGCTACCTCATGTGCAGTGGCTTTCAGGTCGTGGCTTTCAGGTCGTGGCGTCTCAAGACATACCCCAGATTGCCAGTAATCCAGCGTATTAACTGCATGGTGAAGTCCAGCTATGCTTCTGAGAAACTGAGGTACATCATCGTAGGGCTACAGACCGGAAGACAGCACTATGTAAGAGTGAGTCGTTCGTAGTTTGACACATATCAAAGAGAAAATGTAAAAATAATTTTGATTTGCGATAGCTATACATACTTGATATGAACATGAACTTTGAAAATTGGCAGTACCTGCCGGCAAATCAGATGTATGCTCAATTCAAAAATTCATATTATGTACGCCTCCAATCCACGATACTGAGCCCTGATACTTTCAAGTGTATTGCTCCACTCATGATATTCGATGTGAGTAAACAGGATGAGCATATTACCTACAATGTGATCGACTGCAGGATCGAATTCACTATACATGCAAATATTCCTGCCAACATGTACGCATTCTTCTTTATACTTCACGACTGGCTTATATAGAACAATTGCCGAGACAAGGCCATCAAAATACTGTCGTGATTGCAGCTGAGAGTATATAAATATAATTTACACACTATATATGTTTATTCGTCTACGAGCATCCTCAGCTTCAAGATGTACTCTAATCTGCAGGGTTTACGAAGTCAAAATGGCTTCGTGTTCAAGGAGATAGCAGTGTCCTACGACGACAGTGACAAAACACGTACATACTACTTCCAACCCCCCCTCCTTATTCGTGGAAACTGTTGAACGAGAAGAGCAAGGAAACAAACGTCTGGCTAATCAAGCACTACTACCGACTAAAGTGGGACGAAGGCAAGATTCCATACCATCAGGTGGGAAATGTGCTGCGAGATTTTCTGATGCAGTACCAGAAGGCCCCGATTTACCTAGCAGTATCTGAGCAGAAAAAATGGCTTAGCGACTTGTGTAAATTTGAAGTAGAAATTATCGATGTGCAGGCCGAGTATGGATGTCCTTCGCTTCGCAAGCTGACGAAACTTTACGACGATTTGCTTCATCATGTCTGCCACAGGTCAGAACCTGACTGGGCCTGTGCACTGAAGAATGTGCATCTGCTGCACAAATGGTATGCTTCGTACTTGGATCAGCTGATCACCTGATCTTCTCGAAATGTGAGAGAGTTTAGTTTTTCGTATGGTGGCACACCTCGCTGACATCCATATTATATATAAGTAGGAAAAATCGACGAGCTCGTTTAGTCGATGGCTAGAGGTCTGATCGTCACCATGACTACATTCTATTGTACGAACATTTATGCAAGCAGCAAGCCAGACTATGGTAGCATGGAGTATAGTTTCATAGTAGAAGATGGATATCTGCACACTTACACCGAGACCTGCAATGGTAGCAGCATCCATAACTGGCGATTCCCACATTTTACAATCGTACGTGAACCAACGCAGTTTATATTGGATTGTCCGGGAGCATCAGCCTGCGTCGTGTTCCACATGAGGCCGCAAAAGCAGTTTCCCTGCACCGTGATCTAAATCATCGCCTCGGCACAGACTCATGATACCATCCACGTGCCAGACTGTGATGTGGATTCGCTCCAGGTGGGGCACGAAACATCGGTTCACTCCCAGAAACCTGGCACACTCGTGTCGGTACCCATCAAGGATGATTCTGCCTCTGGTTCCAGAGATGAATCTGCACCCATTCGTCGACGACCAGTAATGTGTACTCCTAAGGCTGCTGATGCCAGTTCTGCTTCTGACAGACCTGGTGTCGATGAGCCAGATGATGGTACTGGCCACATAGAGCCATCGATCAAAAAGGAGTCAAGTCTATACTGCAATGATGATGTAATGGTTGGTGAATCGGAGACTAGTACTGCTGCTGATGCATGTGTCGAAGGTCTTCGTAACGACCCTATGAACTGTGCGGCCCTTCGTAGATCACTGCTGCTTATTGCCATACATGAATTGTTCAGCCTTGTACGAGATACCCAAAAATCATAATTGAAGATCTGCAGATCTTGTGTTCAATAAATTTTGTGTAAAAAAAAAAGTATTGTTTTATTTATTTAAAAACCCACTTTATATAAAATATTACTTCAAATGAAAATGCTTATATTTTTTAATGAAACAAAAAAATTAAATATGACGATTTACATGATGTCACCATTCGGTACAGGTCCATGGCACCCTTGTCGATAGTAAATTATCTCTTGTCGTTGAAACATGAGTAACCAGTGCACACTAGTGGATGATACAAAATAAATAGACAGTAGATATAGCATGACTTCGAAGGGGTCGAGTGAATATAAGTAATTGACCGATTAAATAACCAATAAAAAATTTGCGATGGTCGGTAGTGGTGGGACCTCTGGAAATGTGTGTTTTTTAATTATAATTTTTATAAATTTTTAAATATATTTTTTAAGAAAATTATTGCAATTTTACATACATTTTTTATTGTCTTTTTCAATTCTCGAACGCGTCAACAGAATTTCACCCTCTCAGTTACATATAGAACTTAGTAAGTACACCTGACTTTTATAGTTTTAGACCATGCCAGCCACTTACTTTCAAAATGGAGGACATTTTAACATTTGTAGTGATATGTAATATCTCGAGAATCATTCAACCGAGTGTAAACAAATTTTGTATGCTACCAGATTATCGAGTAAGCATTATATTTTGAGATGAATATTGATGTTCGTCAGCCATTTTGGAAGATAGTGCCAAATGAAAACATAAATATTTTTCATTATATCTGAAAAAATCTTGAACCTTTTCACTCCCAATTCGGCACTTAAGTAATACTATGACAGGCCAAGTAAACATAAGGGATTGAACTCGATTAGGTACTTACTTTCAAAATGGTGGCTACATACGTGTTTGAGGTTTATTAGGTATACCTACCATACAATTTAACCGATTTATACCAAATTACGCAAACAAGTAGTACTGACGAAGATGATGTTAAGTGTTGTGTCTTAAGCATGCCATACACCTATTTTCAAAATGTCGGACATATGGCCATTTTAGCATAGAATTCTATATCGACGAAACCATGTTATTAATTCCAACTTGGCTTTGTATGCAGGCAGAGGCTATTTGTGTCAACAAAAAACATCTTTTGTCCATTATTTTGTAAGCAAGTACCATGAAAATAAATGCAATTTTCATGTTATATCTCGAGAAATTTTTTGACATATTCTTAATACAGTTGGCAAAGAAATAGTGCTGCAGCAGGAGGTGTAAACTGGTATGTTTTAATTAGGCAAGGCACCAATTTTCGAAATATTTTTGGTCAGTATAATTTATTAACGAAAGAAATTCCATTTTGACATTGTATGCTGACAGCACCTATTACTACCATCAAATTTGTCTATACAGAACATTATTTCTCTGCCATTTTGTAAGATAGACCCACCAATAAAAATAACGGTATTTCATATCTCGGGAAACAATCAACAAATTCTTACCAAATTTGACGAAAAATTTGTACTGTGGTAGGCCATAATAACATAAATATATTTAAGTATGACACTTATTTTCAGAAAGGTGTCTATAAAATCATTTTAGTTTTGTTTGCTATATCTACGAAATTATGTTATCTATTTTAACTTTCTAGACTGGCAGTATTCACTCATAGAATGTGCTAAAACACAAATTTGTTGTCCTCAATTTATGAAAATCGTCGCACGGAGGACCTATCAACCGATTCCCACAAAATGTTACACACAAGTAATGCTACAATATGTTATGTAAACTGACATGTTGAAGGTGAGGCGGGTCTTTTTTTAATGGTGTTACATGTAAGTAATTAATTAAGGTTATTTTTTTCTATTAAAAATTTAAAAAGAGTTCAACAAAATTTTGTATACTATCAGTAATCATGAGAAGCATTAATTGTGCTTACAGATATACAATATTTTCAATATATTTACAAAATAGTGCCAGTTATAGAAATCAAACATTTTGCCATATTTCTAGATCAGTTCACCTAATTGCCACCATATTGTGCACACCAAATATGCTACAGAAGCCCATGTGAACTTTCACTATTTTAGTAGGTCAGACAACGATGTTCAAAATGGCTTCTTCAAAAAGAAATTAGGTAAGTTTGCAACATTTATGAATAAATTTAACCAAATTCAAGCAAAATTTGTACTTTGACAGTATATATTAGAAGCATTGCATACAGTGCATCTTCTTTTGCAAATTTTGTACGGTAGCACCAAATAAGAAAATAAAATTTTTCATCCCATATCTCAGACGCAAATCAACTGATTTACACCGAATTATTCACACAATGCCTTGCGTACGCCATGTAAACTTGAAAGTTTTAAGTGACTCAGTCACTTATTTCTTAATAACACCTCTGTAAATATTTTAGGTTTGCAAACCGTATCTTTTCAAACATTAAACTGATTAAATCTGAAGTTAATGCTACAAATCCGACCTCCATAATGCAGTTGATTGCACACTAGCTTATTGTATGAGGATTTCTGTGTTCAAGTCCTGGGTAAGGCACGTGTGCATTTGTAATTGACCCATTACTTTTGCATAGGTTTCGGGTTTAATTTCTAGTGATATTGTTTTCAAAGAGAAGTCAAGTCCTACATGCCAACTCAGTTTTTATGAACTAAATTAAAAATTAATTGCGCCCACGTTGAGGAAAGTAGGCTGATTAGTTATATCAGTAACTTCTTTTTGTATTATGATCTGGATGATAAGGTTTACTATATTATTTATCAATAAAAGCAGACTCCAGAAGTTCGTTATTACAATTTTCTTTTTTAAGTGTACATTATATTATAATTCTTATAATTCTAATTATATGATTTATCATATTGGACATTTTAATTAAACACTTGAAATTGACATGAATGTTAAAATTAAAATATTCGTTGATTTAATATTTGTTGTAATAAAAAAAACTGTCTTGGAGGGTAAATGTGACTTAAGGTTTCCTGGAATAAAACAACAATTTCAACGAGATTTTTATATTTGTCTTAAACTTTACACCTTAATACGTTATCAATGTATTTATATTTGAGCATGTGGCAATGTTTTCAACAATTATTGCACTCTTTCTCTAAAACAAATAAAATGTTTTGATCATTGAGTAAGAGCATGTCCTTCACCAGATTCATAAAAGACTCAATTTAACAAATATCTTTACTAAATGATTTTTTAAATGCCTTATTAACAAAATTATTAAAAAATCAACACAAAATGAAAGTAAGATAACACATGGTGAACCTAGAAGTATATAACATAAATGTATGCTGAAAATAAAATTAATTTAAATTAATGAAGGCTATAATATTAAATTTAAATTATTTCTTTTTAGTATACTTTCCGAGGGAAAGAAATACTTAAGAAATTACTCTCCTGCCTGTCGGAAGGTATGTGTGTTAGACTGTGTTGTGTGTCACCTTTGAAATTTTGAATGCAACGACTGAATTTCACCAAACTCGGTACATATGTAGTACTTAGTAAGGAAACCATACTTTCTTAATTTTCGACCAAGCTGGGCACTTACTTTCAAAATGGTGGTTATTCAGTATTTTGGGTAGTATGTCATAATTCGGGAACAATTCAACCACTCTAAAACAAATTGTGTATGCTGGCACGAGTATTAGGAAAACATTAAAATTTTAAATGGACACTGTTACATGGTGTCGACGATATTGCATTCTAAGCTAGAATTGCTGTTGCCCCTATTTTGAAGAAAAAAAAAAGTGTCTGATGTAATTAAATTTTCTTTTGCATTATATCTCGATAACTTTCAAAACAATTCTCACCCAATTTGGCAAGCAAGTGATACTATGACAGCCCAGGCAAAGGTATGTGATTAAACTTGATAAGCTACTTATTTTCAAAATCGCTGTCATAAATATTCTTTAGGTTTAATTGGTATATCTACTATACCATTTAAAAAATTTAGACTACATTTTGTATGCTGAAAGTATCTTTCACAAGCATAATATATGAAAACACATATTTACTTTGGTCAGCCATTTTGTAAGATAGTGCTACATGAATAAATGCCATATTTAAGTCATATCTCGGTAAAAACAATGAACCGAAACGTACTAAATTTGGCAAACAACTAGTACTGCGATAGGTGATGTTAAATTATATGTTTTAGATGTTAGACACTTATTTTCAAAATGGCAGCCACATATTTATTTTAGCTTAGAATGTTAAGTCGCCAAAATCATGTAATCAATTCAAATTAAATTTTGTATGCTGGCAGTATACACTGAGGTGACAAAAGTCATGGGATAGCAATATGCGAGTATACAGATGGCAGTAGTTTCGCGTACAAAATGTTTAAACGGGCAGTGCATTGGTTGGGCTTTCATTTGTAGTCAAGTGATTCGTGTGAAAAGGTTTCTGAGGTGATTATGGTTGCACGACGGGAATTAACAGACTTTGAACGCGGAATGGTAGTTTGAGCTAGATGCATGGGACATTCAATTTCGGAAATGGCTAGGGAATTCCAAATTCGGAGATCCACAGTGTCTAGAGTGTGCCGAGAATGCCTAATTTCAGGCATAACCTCCCACCATGGACAACGCAGTCGCCGACCGCCTACACTTAATTACCGAGACCAACGATGTGTACGCAGAATGGTCAGTGTTAACAGACAAGCAACACTGAATGAAATAACCGCAGGAATCAATGTGGGACGTATGACGGACGTGTCCGTTAGGAGATTTCGGTGGACGAAAACTGTTCGCGATTGGTTTGAAGAACATTCTGGACAGTTCCAGCAAATGATTTGGCCACCAAGATCGCCCGACATGAATCCCATCGAACATTTATGGGACATAATCGAGAAGTCTGTTCGCGCACAAACTCCTGCACTGGCAACACTTTCGCAATTATGGACGTCTATGGAGGCAGTATTGCTCAATATTTCTGCTGCGGACTTCCAACGACTTGGTGAGTTGCTGCACTTCGCCGGGCAAAAGGAGGTCATACACGATATAAGGAGGTATCCCATGACTTTTATCGCTGCAGTATATATTACAGCTATCACGTGCGCCTACATGGAGAATCTTTTGCTCGCCATTTTGTGAGTAGGGCCACACTAAAAAAATAAGTTTTTATGTAATATCACGGGAAACAATTGACAAATTCCTACCAGATTTCGCAAACAGGTGGCACTACAACAGGTGGTGTAAAGTTGTATTTTTTAAGTAGACCAGGTGCTTATTTTCAAAATGATGTATATACAAATAATTAAATTCAGTATATTTTATTAACGAAACAAATTTGAACTTAACTTTTCATGCTGGCAGAATCTATTACAACCATCAAATTTGTCTATACCGAACCTCGTTTCTCTTGAATTTTGTAAGTTAGCTCCACAATAAAATAACATTTTAAGCCATATTTGGTAAACAATCAATCCTTTAATACCAAATTTTGCGAATGAGTTGTACTGTGGTGGGCCATGTAAATATTTGTATTTTTATGAAGTGACGGAACTCATTTTCAGAATGGCGGCTATAAAATGATTTTAGTTTAGTGTGCTTTATCAATGCAACTACGTTACCGATTAAAAACTTAACTTTGCATACTGATGGTATACAATCATTGAATGTTTTAATATAATATATATTTCCCTCTCCATTTACGAAGAAAGCTACATGAAAAATATGGAACTTTTATGCCATATTTCAGGGTCCAATAAACCGATTTACATCAAATTCTTCGCACAAGCATCATCATGGTAGGCCTTGTAAAATGTCATGTTTTAAGTGACTGATTAATTCCCAAGTTGATGTTCCTAATTTAGCCTTTGTAATGCAGTTGATTGCAAACTAGATTATTTTACGAGGTTTTCTGGGTTCAAGTCCCGGGTAAGGCATATGTGTATTTGTAATTACCTCACTACTGTTGCATATGTTTCTGGTTTCATTTCTAATGATATTGCTTCCAACGAAACGACAAATACTATCTGCTGAACTGAGCTTTTATGAAATTATTTTAAAATAATTGATTGCACCCATAATGAGGAAAGTAGGCTCATTAGTAAAATTATTAATTTTTTGTATATTTGTAACATATGTTTTTTTAATATTTTCCACTGTTATTTTTCGTGGTCACGCCAATATTAATAAATACAAAATCATTATCACAAAATTAAAAAAATATATAACATTAATTTACCAAGAAATTATTTAAAATATGTTTTAATTTATTTATTTAAATATTATTAGATTTTTATTATATCTTAAGATTTGTCTAAGTAATTTGAGAGTTAAAACATTTTTTTTCAATAATTCTCAGGAAAATTTATAATTTTAAATTAAGGTTGAATATACAATCAAGAAGAGAGTTAAAATATTATAAGAACTTATATACATCCTTTTTAACTATAAGGAATCAAAATTTTATTTGGCCTGAGATTGACTTGGGACCTAAATGTTTTGCGATCATCAGGAAGTTGGTAGAGGGTTTTAGGCGTTAATAGCAAGGTAACTGAGAAAGGGACTCGCCCTGAATCGAACGGGCGTTACCTGCTGCCAACGAGGAAGTAACTACCTGGAGGAAGAAAATTGATTCGGAGCCATGTCTACATTTATGTACCCTCCTCTCAGATATTTTCGCAATTCGTTGTAGTGTAATGCATTTTGGAGTAGAAGCCTCGCTGACCCCCTCCGCGAGCGCCTACCAGTGACACGTGTCAAGGTTGTGCCGAGTAAGAGCTGGCATATCGCCGGAGCACCCGGAAAGTGCTACGTAAATACGTAGGAAAGCGGGAGAAATTCCAGAGCCAAACAAGAGCAACTCTAGCTTCATGCCTCAGAAATTGGCTGACCAATTGAAAGTGGGGGCCACGAATACTTCTCACCCCTACCACCCTTGTAGCCAAACCGTGTAAGAATAAGCTGAGATGGTAAATTCCAGGGGCAAGATCACCACTTCCCCCCCCCCCCCCATCTTCAGGGAACCATGGCACGTTTTTGAAGTGCATGGTTCTGCTTCATCTCACCTCCCCCCTCGTCACAACAAGGGGACGCGTGCAGGAAATTAGGGNACGAACCATTACGAACCATGGTATGTTGTTGAAGGGCTTTGTACTTCAGACTACACCTCCCCCCCCTCCACAACAAAAGAGACACGTGCCGACATTTAGGGAGAGAGGCTGGAGGGCATATAAGCCAATTTATAGGAGAAGAGAACCCCTGTTCAATATCACCGTGCCGAGAGAAGAGTTACGTCGTGAAATCGCGAAGGGGACGTCAGAATGAACACAGAACAGCAGGCCAGGGGAGATGGCACCAAACGCGGGCCTTTTCCAAGGCCGCCCACATCGCCGGATTTCATCCACAGCCAGCAACATACCAGTACCACACCAGCAGAGTAGTTAAGTATCAAGTCGATGTCCAGAGAAGCCCCCACCCCCTCCACCACGACATCACCCACAGTTAACTCGAGTTAGCCAAAATAGGGTACCACACCTCGGAAGTGTTTCTGTATGTTGTTTTTGTTTAAACTCGAGAGAATATATCCATCCAGTTAAGTGAAACGTCAAAAGACTACCTTATTGAAATACCCTTAAATCTCAGGCACCTTATAGTCTGTGCCTGGAGGAATTAACTCCAACCCTATGAACCACCTTGTATGCCACAGGTGGGGAATAGCGTCATAGTTGTTCATCTGCTCATTGGAAAAGGAACTTGGTTTCAGAATGCTAAGATTTTTCCGAAACGTAATGTAACTTGACCAATATTTCTTTTGTTGTTCGACAATTTATTGAGCTTGTTATTGGTTATCTTACTTATTATGTGTTTATTTTCTATATTTATAAATATGACTGTCGCTTTCATAGTTATGTAGTACTAGCATGTTTTTAGCAATACTTTTATGACTTCCTCTTGTGAAAAATTTGCAAATAATATCTGCATTGTCTGACAGAACATCATCGAATATAACTAGAAACTGTTTTCGTAATAATCAAAAGATATAACTCTTTATTGTTATAAAAAAATTAATAATGTTTTCGCCGAATTTTTTTGATTATCCTTCACTAACTCATTTCATAAATCTTTTCATACATTTTGGTTAATACAAACTCTTAGAAGAAATATTTTATTTGTTTTAATTAAGTCATACTTTTTTTTTTACAAATAGTGTTATAAAACATTACTGCTGATCCCATGCAATATCTTGGACAAACAATAGTAATTTTTATGGTATCTGGGGAAAATTCCCAATCGATTGCCCATAACATTCCCTTACTCCTCAGTCATCAAAACACTAATTCTCCAGTCAACTGGTGTAGCTAAGGCTGCTTTAGGTGTAGCTTAATTTTCCCTTTAATACAACCCATTATAAAATATGACTGAATGAGGTTTTCAAGAATATTTACATTATTAAAAAGTAACATTATATAACATTTTATTTATAATAATCCTTAGTTTGATTAGATTTCAATTAATTATATAATTCTGTAAATGTAAATAATGAAAAAAAAAATTAAATTAGCTGCTGTTTCTTAAGGGCAATTGAAATAAAAGCGTCACAAGGAATTATGAGTTCGTTCCATCCCTATTGTAACATTGTTTTAGACCCCAAAAATATAATTATATAATTAAAATTGATTAGAAGCATAATGTTAAGTAAATTTACTATCCAGAATTATGCTCGGTTTAGAAATAACATAATATTTGAGTACTAAAAAATTATGGGAATAAAATGTTGCATTTTCATTATTTCTAGACCGTACATGTGCATTGTTATTTAACTTTTAGTATGATTTTGAAATCTGATTAATTATTTCATTTACAAAATTATTTTTTACAAGGTTTGAATTCGACACAACGTTTGAATTTCAAGAACAAAATAGTTATAAGCATTTTTCTCCTTATTTTGAAAATGTATAATTATATATAATCAAATTGTTTTATACGTTCAAGATAAAAGGAAAACTTGATTGCGTTTGAAGATTCAGATACTTAAACCATTTTGTAAGTGAATGTTTACATTAATTTGCATTTTTAAATACATTTTAAATACAGGAATATATTTGAAATTATATAGTTAAAATATTGCTTATAATAAAGGAATTTGTGAATTATAAAAGTACGGAATATGTGCATTAATTTAATAACATTAACAAAAAGTACCCTTTAAAAAAATTTATTATTAAGAATATTTATTTTACAAAATATTTGTAAATAATATTATTAAGTTTATAAAGAAATTATCATCACAAAATAAACAAGAATGTACCATTTTTACTAATGGGCTTCTTTCCTCTATGTGGGTGCAAATAGTTTTTAATGAAGCTCTTAAAAGGCTAGTTGGGAGGTAGGTCTTGACGTCTCGTTGACAGCAGTGTAATTAGAGATGGAACAGAATCCCATTCAACAGTAGTGAGACAATTACAAATACACATGTGCCTTCCAGCCGGGTCACTCCCGGATTTTCGCAAGTGGGAATCGTGCCGGATGATGCCGCTGGTCGGCGGGTTTTCTCAGGGATATCACGTTTCCCACGCCCTTGCATTCCGACACTGCTCTATTCTCACCAAAATTCACCCTCATCGGCTCTATAGACCTCGTTGTTAAGAGCCGCCCAAATCTCTCAACTCACATGTGCCTTACCCATGACTCTAACCCAAAAAGGAGCCGCTGGAGCTGAACGGTTAGACTGCTCGTCTCCCACCAAGGCAAACCGGGTTCAATTCCCGGCCGGGTCACTCCCGGATTTTCGCAAATGGGAATCGTGCCGGACGATTCCGCTGGTCGGCGGGATATCTCGAGGATCTCTCGTTCCCCTCTTGCATTCCGGCGCTAGTCCATTCTCACCTCTTTTCACCCTCTTCGGCTCTCAAGACCTCGTTGTTAAGAGCCGCCCAAATCTCTCAATTCATCTCGAACCCAAAACTCTCGAACCATAAACTACCGTGCAACCAACTGCACTAAGGAGGTAGAAATCGCAGTATCAACGTCGGGTGTAATCAGTGTAATGTTTTGTTAGATAACGACTATTTACCTGAAATATTTACATCTCTGTCATTTTAAAAATTAGTTTCTGAGTATTTTAAATCACGTAAGTTTGAACAACTAACCATATAACTGCTTGTGTGAAAAATTGGGTGGAAATCGGTTTATTGGTTCCCGAGATATAGCATGAAAACTGTATGTTTCCATTTAGCACTACAATACTGAAAAACTTAAAAAAGAGGCCGTGTACACGATGTTTCTAATACATATATACTATCAACAAACAAAATTTAGTTGAATTTGGTTAAACTGTTTAATATATATGACATACTTACCTAAATTATTAATATAGCAGCCATTTCGGAAATCAGTGTCTTACCCACTTAAATCATTTAAGTTTACATAACCTCTGTAGTACTACCGATATGCAAAACTTGGTGGAAATTAGTTGAATAGTTCCGGAAATATGGTATAAATCTTCTGTTTGCTCACTTGGCACCATCATACAATAAGACCGACCAAATAGGATCTCTCTATACATAACTGATGCTTCCATTGAATAATGTTGACATAAGAAAGTTGGTTGAATTTGGTAGAATCGTTTTAATAAATACAAAATACTTAACTACAATAGCTATATTAACGCCACTAAAAAAAGACCTGTCCCACATGAAACATGTCAGTTTAATTGGCCTACTGTATTTGGTGGGAATCTATTAATTGGTCTTCGAGATATGGCTCAAAAACCACTATTTTTCCATGTGAGGATCTTCATAATAGGCAGGCAAAATGGTTATATATTAGCGCATTTGATGATTGTCATAAATAGTGCCAGCATGTTAAATTAGGTTGAAATTGTTTGATACATATGGTAATCTAACCAAAAATATTTACATGGATATAACTTTGAATATCCCTCTAAGTCATATAAATATAGGTGGATTACAAAAGTACAATATTCCGCCTTTATTTTGCGAGAATCAGGTAATTCTTTCCGAGATAGGATGTAAAAGCTTTAATTTCATGTTGCCCTATCATCCAAAATGTTGGACCAAAATTGTATTTTTGGCACATATAATGCTTGCATAAATAATGCCAGTAAACAAAGTTATGTTTAAATTGGTTACATGGTTTCGTATATAGAGTATACTATGCTGTAAAGATTACATAGCTACTGTTTTAAAAATAAATGCCTGGACCTCTTAAAACATATCAGTTTGCATGGGATACATTAATAGTACTTGTCTGCCAAATTTGGTAGGTATTGGTTGATTGTTTCCCGAAATATGATACAAAAACTTCATTTCTTCATGTGCCACTATCTTACAAAATAGAGACAAAAGAGATTCCAAGAAGACACCTTTGATAGTTGTAATAAAGATTGACAACATAATAAGTTAAGCTGATATTGTTTACATCGTTTCGTAGATTTAGCATACTGAGATAAAGTGTTAATGTCACCATTTTGAAAATAAGTGTCTGACCCACATAAATCGTATAAATTTAAATGGTCTACCATAGCACTACTTGCCTTCTGAATTTGGTAGGAATTTGTTGATGGTTTTTTTGAGATGGCGCCCATACAATTATGTTAGGTTTATTTGATTTTACTACCATGCCGTCTGACCAATATCAACCACATTTTGTACGCTGGCAGTATATACTACATGCATCATATATTCAGAACAACAACCACTTCTGTTTGCCATTTTGGAAGATAGCACTATATGAAAATAAATTGTTTACATTATATATCGAAAACTACTGAATCAATTTTCGCCAAATTTGGCAAGTAAGAAATACTGTGATATGCCAGGTAAATATGAATAATTGAAATTTATTAAGCACTTACTTTCAAAATGGGGGTTATATAAAATTGTTTGGTTTATTTGGTATAACTACCATATCATTTGGCCAATTACAACCAAATTTTGTATACTGGTGGTATATATTACCAGCAATATATAAGCTAAATAACAACCACTTTTGTGGGCCAGTTTGAAAGATAGTTCCATATGTAAAAATAAATCATTTACATTATATTTCGAGAACTACATACCCAATTTTAGCCAAATTTGTTATGTTAGACTTTCTATGATAGGCTAGGTAAACATTAGTAATTAAAATTTATTTGACAATTATTTCAAAATTGCGGCCATGTAAATATTTGAGGTTTTTATGGTATAAATCCACACTAGTTAACCAATTTCAACCAAATTTTGTACGCTGACAATAACTATTGCAAGCATCAATTCAGGCAAAAAACAAAACTTTTGTCAGCCACGATGTAGGATAGTGCTACACGGATCAACCAAGTTTTTGTGTAATTTCTCGGGCAACAAAAGACACATTCCTACCAAATTCGGCAATCATGTAGTACGACTGAAGTTGATATGTATAAATATTTTTCAAGTATTTCAGACACTTATTTCGAAAAAAGCCGGCCATATAGATATTTTAGCATAATATGCTATATCTTCGAAAACATTTAATCAATTTCAACCTAACTTTGTAAGTTGGCAGTATATATAACAAACATCAAATGTGTCTACACGGATCCTCTTTGTCCTCCATTTTGTAAGATAGTGCCAAACGAATACATAAATTTTTATGTTATATCTCAGAAACATTTTTCCGATTTATATCAAATATGGCAAACAAGTAGTACAGCGATAGGTATTGTTAACATATTTGTTTTAGGCTGTATATGTAACAACAATGCAATGTGTACACAAAATTTCTCTTTTTTCCGCCATTTTGTAAAGTAGGTTTACTTGACTCATTTAAATTATGTAACCTCCGAAAAAAAACAAATTTCTACCAAATTTGGCAAACAATTAGCACAATGGCAGGCTATAAAAACTGATAAATGTTGAGTGGGTGAAACATATATGTTTTCAAAATGGTGGGCAATTAAATATCTTATCTCCAAGTTTTTTATCTACGAAACTAAAAAACTAATTTCATTTAAACTTTATATGCTGACAGTATTAGTTGTATCCATCAAAATTGTCTACGCAAAGCCTCATTTCTCCGCAATTTTGTAACATAGTCACACATGAAATAATAAAGTTTTTATGCTGTATCTCGAGAAATAATCAACAGATTTCTTTCAAATTTGGCAAAGAAGTTGTACTGTGTTAGAGTAGGTAATGTATATGTTTTAAGTATGCGAGTCTCTTATTTTTTGAATGGCATGTATACACACATTTTAGCTAAGTGTGCTATATCTAAGAAACCATGTAACAGATTTGAATTTAAATTTGTATATTTCATCTATGAAATTAATCGAATGAGCTAATATATAAACTTTTGGCCCTCCATTTATTAAAATCGTCACATTTTCAACGGAGGTTTTATGCCTTATCTCAAGGACCAATCAACCGATATGCATTCAGAGATCCTCCTTTGCCGGATTGTTTTGCAAAGTAGTGTAAAGTGAGTAAACTGAACATTTTGTCATATATTTGGAATAGTTTGATTAATTTCCACAAAAGTTTGCACACCTACGGAAGACCAAGTATAGTTACACTATTTAAATGGGGCCAGGCAATGATTTTAAAAATGGCGGCCATATAAATATTTTTATATGTTTGGAATTCTTATAAATTAATTTCAAACAAACTACTTATGCTGGCATTGTTTATTACAAACATCGTGTACAGAGCCTTTTTTTAAAGCAATTTTGAAAGATAGCCCGCTTTAAGAAAATAAGTTATTTATAACATATCTCGGAGACAAATCAACCGATTTCCATCAAATCTTGCACGCAAGTAGCGTTTTGGTAGGCCATGCAAACTTATGTGTTTTAGTGGCTCAGACACTTATTTTAAAAATGATGGCCGAATAAATATTTGAGGTTAGAGAACCTTGTCATTCAAAACATTAGACTGATTACATCCAAAGTTGATGCTCCGAATCCTACTGTTATGCAGTTGATTGCAAGCTAGCTTAATTTTAAAAGGTTTTCTGAATTCAAATATCGGGTAAGTCACTCGTGTATTTTAATTTGGTTTGTACTGTTTGACATGTTGCTGGTTTCATCTCTAATGATATTGCTCTCAATGAGACGTCAATGCCTACCTACCATCTAAGCTTTCAAGAACTTTACTAAAATGTATTTGCTCTCATATAGAGGAAAGTAGGCTCATTAGTTATCACAACTTCTTGTTAAAAGGTATTTTGATATAGATATTTGAGATTTTAATAACATCGGTTTCTAAAATCCTCAAATAAACCTTTTTATGAAAGAATTTAAAAATGTTATAATAATTCTTAACGTTGTCTGAAAAATTAATATAATAATTTAAGCTGTAACACTTTTTAGCCTACTTTCCGAAGGAAAGAAAGTATTATGAGATCACATTCCTGTCTGTGTGTCTGTGCGTGTGGATGTGTGTGTATGTAAGAGTGTGTGTCTGTGCATGTGCATTTCCCCCCTTTCAATTTTTGAACACTTTAACCGAATTTCACCAAACTTGGTGCACATATAATACTTAGTAAGGAAACCTCACTTTTATAGTTTTCTACCACGCCGGGAACTTACTTTCAAAATGGCGGCCATAATATATTTTTGGGTGATGTGTTATTTCTCGGGAACCATTCGACCAATTGAAACCAAATGTTTCTGCCGGCAGAGGATAGTGTAAGATTTAATATAGAGATGGATATTGTTGATGGCACGCCATTTTGTAAGATATCACCACTTGAAAAATAAAAGATCTTACATTATTTCTTGAAAACTATTCAAAAAATTCTCACCCAATTTGGCATGTAAGTAATACTATGGTAGGCCATGTAAACTTTAGTGATTGAACTTGATAAGTTACTTATTTTAAAAATGGCGGCTATACAATTGTGTTTAGTATATTTGGTATATCTTCCATACCACTTTACCAATTTCGAACTAATTTTGTATACTGAAAGTTGAAATTACAAGCATCATATCTACCAACAAATAGCCACTTTTTTTTGCTGTTTCGAAGATAGCGTAATATGAATAAATAAAGTTATTATGTAATAACTCGGTATATAAATAACCGATTCCTACCAAATTAGGCATACAAGTAGTACTGATGCAGATGACGTTAAGTGATATATTTTAAGCATGCCAGACACATTTTTCAAAATGGCAGCATTATCGCTATTTTACCATAGAATGCTATATCGTCAAAACTATGTAATCAATTTCAACATTACTTTTTATGCTTCCAGTAGACATTACAACTGTCAACTGTATCTATATGGAGCATATTTTGTGTGTCATTTTGTAAGCTACCACCATTCGAATAAAATACATTCTTGTCATATAACGGGAAATAATTTACCACTTCCAATTCAATTTAGCGAACAAGTAGTCCTGAAGTAGATTATGTCAAGTGTTATGTTTTAAGCATGTCAGACATTTATTTTGAGAATGGCGGCCATATAGCAGTTTTTAGCTTAGTTTGCTATATCGTTCAAACTACATAATCAATTTCAAATCAACTCTGTATGCTTGCAGTAGATATTACAATAATCAATTTTATGTACATAGAGAATTTTAACTTAAATTTGTTTATTGGCAGCATACAATCATCGAAATTACTACTACATTTTTTTTTGTCCTCCATTTATGAAGATCGCAGCATGAACGTTTTGGAGGTTTTATGACATATATCGAAGTCCAATCAACCGATTCCCCCAAATGTTACACTGGAACAATTCAAATAAATTTGTACCAAATTGTACACACCATAAATGCTACAGAAGGTAATGATAACTTTCATGATTTAATTGGGTCAGAAAACGACGTTCAAAATGACAGTGACATATAATATATTGATCAATTAAACCAAATTATACCAACATTTGTAAGTATACAGTATATATATTAGAAGCATCGAATATTGAGTCTCTTTTTCTGGCAATTTTGTACAATAGCATAAAATAATAAAACAAATTTTTTATGTCATATCTCAGGGACCAAATTACCGATTTCCATCAAATTCTTCACACAATGCTACGGTAGGCCATGTAAACTTACATGTTTTGTTTTGATTAGTCACTTATTTTCAAAATAAAGGCCCTGTTAATATTTTAGATCAGTAAACCCTATAATTCGAATCATTAGACTCATTAAATCCGAAGTTAATGCTCCGAATCCGACCTCCGTATTGCAGTGGATTGCATGCTTGGGTAAAGCATGTGTATATTTGGAATTGTCTCACTACTGTTGCAAAAGTTTCTAGTTTCAATTGTATAGTTATTGCTTTCAAAGGGAAGTCAAGTCCTTCCTACCAACTCAGCTTTTAATAAATCATTTAAAAATTAATTGCTCCCATGTTGAGGAGCGTAGGCTCATTAGTTATATCTGTAACTTATTGTTTATATATAAAGACAATGTTGAGTGTTAAGATGGTCGTAATAGACTTAATTATAAGACAGAATTTTTTTTTAAATTACTTATAAATAGCAAATCCTAATAGCGGTCGATTATTGAATAAAATTTTTATTTTATCATATATTGTCTATACGAAATTGTACTGATAGAGTATTTTAAAGTTTCAAAATAAGTGTCTGGACCACAGAAAACATGTCAGTTTCCATGGTCTATTGTAGCGTTACTCGTGTGAAGAATTTGGTGGAAATCGCTTGATTCGTCCATGAGATATGGCATAAAAAGTTTATTGTGATATTTGGTGCTACCTTACAAAATTATATACAATTGTGGTTGTGTATAACATGCTTCTAATTCAAGATACCATCAGCATACAAAGTTTGGTTGAATTTTGTTACATTTTTAATATATATGACAAAACTACAAAATAATTTATTTGGCCGCATTTTGAAAATCGGTGTCTTGCCCCACTAAAATCATGTGCGTTTACATGGCCTTCTGTAGCACTATTGTTGTGTGAAATTTTGTGAATATTATTTGAATAGTTCTGAAAATATTGCAAAATGTTCAATTTTCTCATGTGGAATTTTTTTTTTACTTAATCCCGCAAAATATGTTCTCAGGATGCAAACTTGACGCTTCAAATGAATTATGTTAACGCACGAATTTTGTTTTAATTTTGTTGAATTGATAATAGATATAACATTCTAATCTAACTTATTTATATTAACGTAATAAAAACGTATTCCAGGAACTAAAACATGTAATTTTACATCCCCTAATGCAGCACTACATGCGTGTAAAATTTGGTAGGAATAGGTTGAATGGTCGTTGAGATATGGCATAAAACCTAAATTTTTTTCATGTGACGATATTCATAAATGGAAGACAAATGTTATAAAATTGCACATTCGATTACTGTCATAGATACTGGCAGTATACAAAGTTATATTATAATCGGTTTCATACAGTAGTTTCGCTGTGGTTGAAGATATTAACTGTTAATCATTAGGTAAGAAAGATGATATGACTGTAACAATTCAATCACTGGTAAACGTATAACTTCAGAAGCGATACATAATCACCAAACTAAATGAAGCATATGGAATTTCATGAACGAAAATCCAGAGGTTAATCTTAGAATGCATAAGTTTTATAAATAAAGACTTCCGCAGGTTATTCCTTCATCAAATTGAACCCTTAATATCTGCATTTGTCGCTACCATGTTAAATTACATTTTATTTTAAATCTCTTGAATGATTAGATTGTTCCCCCCAGAACATTGGTTATTTACTCGAGGCAATCTGTTGTGATGTTCAAAACGAGACATGTATGAAAGGATAGTGCAGTGCATGTGAAGATAATATATTAACCAGAAACATGTTTAAAATATCAGAGCGCTCATTAAAACATCTATTAAATCAAGATTTTTATATGTTTTCTTTGCTAAATGATTGAAAAGTGCAATCTTGTACTGTAATTAGATGAACTCCAACACACACACTATATGTTTTCTGTTTATGTTTTTTCCAAACGAAGTTAATAATTGTGTCAAAGAAGAATTCAAGGAAATGAAAAATCTAAAACGATTCCCAGATGGCTGTATCGCGAAATTAAAAACCAAAACAATTTGTCTAATTTATGTTTCTTGTTGGAAGATTTTGAGCTCATTGAGGAGAGGCATTTCTTTGCCACTTTTTACAGCAAACGGGCGTAGATGGTGAAGGAGGAATGGTCAAACATAAGGCGTGGAATGAAATTAAGTCCCTCCGTAGGATGTTTAGTAATGTCAAAGAGTTTTTTCATTATGCCTCAGGCATAAGAAGTAGGAAAATGCCATTTCTGGCACATTGGGGTCCAGGGTGAGGAGCAGGAGCAGTCCGTTATCTTGGATGCCACCATTTTGTTTTCAGCCGCCATCTTGGATGACCTTGACCTTTTTAGGCCACATTGTTTCTAGAATGTTTCAGTTCATGCTCTGTCATTCCACCTCATGCTCTATAATTCCTTCTTGCATCTTTCGACTGCTCTCTCTCTGTCTCTCGCCTCTCTGCCATCATCTAAGTCGATGACCGAGAAATACCAGAGTGTGCCACATGTGTCCGCCATATTGTTTCGACTGCTTTAGGCCGCCATCTTGGATGTTGTTTGTTTCTCTCGTCACCCACCAGGGGCACAATCTTGGTTCTCCCTTAATCTGCTCGGAATGCTAGTGTCCATGTTGATTGTTGTTTCTGCTGACAGGTGGTGCTGAAGTCGATGTTCATGTGGTTAAGGGCTATGATCCCGTGTATTGTGTGTGGGTCTGTTGCCTCTAACGACGAGTTATTATTAAATACAGTGTAAAATTCTCTTGGCGGTGGGCAGCAGTGAACTGCCGGACCCTTGGTTGCCAGTCAAGCACACTAGCGCTTTAACTACAGAGACGAGTGCACCAGGATAGGTTTTAATGCGGTATGTATAAAAATGTGGTGTTTGTGTGTAAATATGAAATATATTTTTTTTCTGAAAATGTTATAGGCATTAGAGTTATGTCTGTTTGAGGAATAAAATTATTTGCGATGTATTTGAAAGTGTTTTTACAACTCGTGGGACTACCATGTTGGTTTTTATTAATACGTACAAGATATTTTAAACAGAAATCAGCCTCTTTGCTGATCCAAAAACATTTATATACAAAAAATATATTAATGAATATATATATTTATATATATATATATATATTTGTTTTTCACACAATTCTTGTATACAGTTTCTTGCATATTAACTAGAGTGATTAGGTCTTATGAAAATAAAATGATTTGCTTTTAATTTCCGAAACTCTCTTAAAAATTCTTTACATCCAAGTTCTGATACCATTGAAATTAATATGCGAAAAAAGGTTAACTTCATCTTATAAATAAAAGATGAAAGAAGTTTTAAAATTTTACATTTAGTCGCTTGATAATACAATTTTTTCTTAATTTTCTTCAATGCTGGTATCTGGCAAGTAAGGCTTCGGACACCACCACCTGCTCCTCGGCTGCGCTACTGTCACCTCCTTTGAACTGCAAAACGGGTGCCTAACTGCCGCCCCACCACAACCTGGGTGCTGGGCGTACTTACCCGTGTAACTTAGAAACATCGCAATATCAGGCTCTGAGACAGAAATATCATGCGTTGCCCTCAAACTTACCACTCCACCCACAAGGCTGTTAAAACCAGTGTGGTGCATGGCTCCAGGCTTGGGACTGGCAATGAAATACAAATTATTGCCTCTACTTAGTATTTGTTAACATTTATGAATAACTGTTTTACTTTTTTAAAACTGATACTTTACCATTTATTTGTAGTGCTTCAAGAGTATATACTGTAATTGCGTTATTCAATGCAGAAATTTAGTACATCCCGAAAAAAAACCTGACAAAAACATGCTGTGAAACGAAAATAACATTTTGTACAGCAAAAAACATGTAGTATGGGGAACAGAATGTTGTGATAAATATCGCAAGAATTTAGTACACGCCAAAAAAAAGCGGACAAAGAACATGCCAAGAGACAGAAGACGGCAGATAGTGAATGGTAAATTTTATAGAACAGAGGGAAAGAAAATATGGGGACAGTGCAAAAATATAGATGAGATTGTAAGTTCGACACCACATCTAATGGCTAGTGTGTGAGTGATACAAATGGTATTTCACCTTCACAACTCCTGATAGGATAAGCGTTGATGCTCCCGAGAAATGCTTAAAATGGAGGTCCAACATAAATGCCAAATCCCAAATATAATTTGCTCAGGCGAAACTGTGGAAGCGAAATGTCAGCCGCATCACATCGACGATGGTTGCTTCTAACAGTTTACCCATATTTGTTTCTGTATTTGTCGCGGAGGGGGAGAGTGAAAGCGCTTCTGCATTTTTGACACCTCCGGAGAGAAAAACTGGCTTTTCCCATCCCATCTCCATTCAGCCCATCCCCGGAAAGGCTGTTAGTATAACGTCATCAATCCCAAGAGGTAAAATATTCCGCCGTTGGGCGAGGGGGAGGGGGGTTGTGGAATAGTTTCAGATTTCAACACCCCAGAAGAACTGCCTATTTTCAACCCGTCCTCATTTAGCCATACCCCGGGAAAGGATTGTTTTAAACAACACACCAATCCCCTCTCCAACATTTCCCCCTCTTACAAAAATCTGCATGTCTAACATAATCTTTTAATTCTCACATCCATATGGAACCGTGTGTATGCCATCGTCTAGTATTCGCCTCCTATCTTCTTGTCAAGTGAGTGCCACTTTGTTCATGCATTCCGTAAAAAGTTAATGTTTATGTGATCTGTTATTAATTGTTGCTCGTATGATTTGATGCGTAGTAAGTACGTTTTTATAATATTCAAAGGTAATTCTTTTCTTGAGACTATTTCTCTTAACACCTTTTGCCCTCTTGATAGCTTTGCTGTTGCTTAATTTATAGGTGTAATTTTCGCACGCAATCCCACAAACTCACTCGTTTCATCTCCTACACACTCATCTTTGAATTTTTCCAGCACTTTCCTATTTGGGGGCGAGTAGCAGTGATGAGAGGCAGGGTAGGAGCTGGTGTCCGTTTCAGTCATGAGGGTGGGGTCTGCGACCAGGTATTGATAGTAATTATATGTCTGTATTTCATACTTTAGGCTGTCCGTGTCTGTATATAATAATATAATGTTGTCGCCATATTTAGTTTTCATAATGTTATAGTGGATACGGTACATGAGGGTCTTCGAGAGGCCTCGAACAGCAAAACCGACATAAATAGGCTTGTCAAATAATAAAGTTTCCTAATACATTTTCATTAACGATAAATTTTCTGTATATATAGTTCTGCACTTGAATGTTGCTTTCGATAGCAGTTTTTTTCAGTCGTGTTCCACCGCCGTATCGGCAACGTTCTCTGCTACACAGGACTTCAAGTTACCCCTTAAAGCAGTTTCCGCTCCGATAAAACCGTTAATATTATCACTTCCAGCTCCAGCGACAATTCTGGAATGCACCGGTTACTGCTGCTGTGGGATCTGAGGTGCAGATGGTACCCGGCCTATACTTGGTCTCTTCGCGGGGAAGGAGTCGGCCCAGAACACTTTACAGCACGCGTGGCTATATTATCTGTCCTTGTATATTGCTTATCACACTGACCGCAAGTAAACATCGACCTGTCACGATTGAATTGACAGCCTGCTTAATGCCGCCGTGCATGAAATGAAGTAGACAATTGTTTGTTACACTGTTTGCAGTGGGTGTTTGATACCTGCCTAACAACGCCTGTACACCTGCACAAATGTCTCTGTAAGTTATCCTTTCACGAAAGCTTAAACAGCATTTCTCACAGATTTCATCGTCGATATTGGATTTCTAATACATGTCGTCTCGTGGTGTATTAAATTAAAACGCGTAGAAAACGTGATGTTACAGAACCCACACACGAATCGTAAACGGGGTGTCGAACTTACCTCCTCAGATACAGTAGAAGCGGAAAGAAGCTGGAAGTCGGAAAAGTCAGCGTCAACACGTTCGTCACCGCTGCTCATGCGGCGTTGGAAGAGGAGCAGCAAGCTGTAGCACACAATCACAAAACACAATTAACAATACAGTCCTAGCATATAGTAATGGGAAGAAAGAGATGGGGATGTAGAAAGCGAGGTTGTTGACAAAGATATGAAAAGAAATATGGAAATGTGTTTGCTTACAACAAGAAGAGAAAAGTGGTGTCTTAAATGTTTCTAGTAGCAGTAAACAATGCCACTAGTATCCTCCATGGGACTCCTTGACTCGATTTGGAAATATAGGGACGATCGCTGCGAGCGATCCCGCACAGGTACACGCCTAGAAAACCACAAAAACGATAATGTTTTTCCAGATTTTATAAAAAATCATGAGTAAGCAAAGTCTCGTTTCCAAAAATAAAACACTCACTACAAATATGGATGCGGGGGTGCGTAGTTTCCCTTCGGCGTTACAAGCTGGACCGTAAGCCGACCGGATCTCGACTCCAGGAAATTAGACTCGGTTCCTGCGATCGGATCCAGCGGTAGCCTAAAACCATACATAAACAATACTTGTTTACAAAAAAATTCTTACACGAATAAAAAATACTCCTCTTAGAAATTCCGATCTACAAGAGGACATATTTCGAGAAATTTAATGACTGGTAGTATCCGGCTGACACTGCAGACTTGTGTGTAGCCAGCCAAGTCGTCACCCGCGAACCTTTGACAGTGGGTCTTAACGCGGTGGCAAACACAGACCTGTAGAACGTCATGATATTATTAGAAAACAGACCAGCATAACATACAGAACACATACAATAATATCCCCATGAAAAATAATTTTGCTCCGAGTAAGGTTTGAAACCAAGATCGTCCAGGTCCCTCGGCATTCCAAAACAAATGCATGTGTTATTTAAACAGACCAAATATTTATATTAACTTGTGCGTGCAATAGCTAGCGATCATGTAGTTTATTCAGTTCATAAAAATTAGCCTCTATCAAGGCTCCTGCAATTAATATATACATTTCAAAGCAGGGGTTAGCTGATTTTTTTCTTAAAAATTCTCCGTGGAATATTTTTTGTTTGAAACATATGCATTGAGAAGGATTGAGTGAGAGAGCGAAGAGATATGGGCGGCTCTTAAAATCGAGGTCTTGAGAGCCGATGAGGGTGAAGTGAGGTGAGTATGGAGCAGCACCGTAATGATAGGGTGGGGGAAACGGGAGATCCCCGAGAAAACCCGCTAACCAGCGGTATCGTCCGGCACGATTCCCATTTGTGAAAATCCGGAGTGAACAGGCTGGGAATTTAACCCGGTTCGCCTTGATGAGAGGCGAGTAGTCTAACCGCTCAGCCACCGTGGCCCCCATTGAGGACAATTATTAACCTGTATATTGCGAAGCGTGCGTTAAACGCCTAAATTTTGTAAAAGACCAGAGGACATGCGACGTTGTTCGGCCAAAAGCCTGCCTTGTGTGGCGCGCTACTAATGAAGGGGGAGGGAAGGCTGACTTGTTTCCTTCGTTTCCTTTGCGGCGTGATAGTCAGTTCCACATAAGGCCTGGACGCTTTGAATGCGTGTACTCACTTAGCCGGTTCCCTCCTAGTTAATATTAACTTATTTGTATAGAACAAAGGAACACTTTACACGAGACGGGTCTAGCTCACAGGAGACAAAGTTGTATGGTTCCCGTTGCGCTTTTTTCACTGAAAATATCCAAGACAGTTTTTTCCATAGCGCATGTTTCAGGTGTGTGCATATATATATATATATATATATATACATATATATATATATATATATATATACACACACACATACAGGATGATTCTAAAATCATGGGACAAACATTGAGGGGTGGTAGAGCTCACTAAAATAAACTATTATTGTAAAGGAATATATGGGCGGAAGTGACGCGTTGAGGCACAAACACAAAAACATAACACATTAACGGCCACCACGATCGCCAGATTTATCGAGTCTCGATTTGTTCCTTAGGGTACATTTGAAAGCCGCCATTTACGAGATTCCAATTGATTCCATTGAAGACCTCGTCGCTCGACTATCCTGTGCGGCTGCACGCGTGCGTGAAATACCCGGCCGATTATAATCTGTTCGCCAATCACTCCACTGACGCTACCAAGCTTGCATTACTGTCGGTGGTAGCAATTTTGATCAATTATTATAAACATTGCTGTAAAAAGGCATTTAGCGGCAACGTTGTAAATAAACACTCTGTTGCATTTGTGTGTTATTTTTGTGTTTGCGCCTCAAGGCGTCAGTTCCGCCCATATATTCCTATACAATAATTGTTTCCTTTAGTGAGCTCTACCACCCCTTAAAGGTTGTCCCATGATTTTAGAATCACTCCTGTGTATATATATATGAGCGCGTGTGTGTGTGTGTATCGGTTATTTTTTACACCTGCCTATAATGACTATAATTAGCAGAATGATGCGTTTTTTTAAATTCCTTAGCATCTGTTTTTTGCAGTACATACACGAGTAATAATCATGTAATTAAATTTGCACAAACAACATTACAACTGTATAACCAGCAACATCGTTGCCTGCCAGAGTTTCATTCATAATTTTGACGAAATAAAGAGTGTTAAGAAGTCGCGAAACACAGCAACGAATTAATGTTTCAATTTCAAAATTTCATGCAATTATGCAGTATACGGCGAACGTCACAATTTCTCTGTTCCGCTTGAAAACTTACATATCAAATAGTTTTGCCATCGTATTCGCTCAATTCATGCAGTAAAAGACGTGACATATTTATGACTCATGCGTACCGAGCCTAGAAGCGATTAGTACCGGACAAAGTACTCTTGAATTTCGTAACTAAGCAATGTAGTAAGTAAATACAGTATCATTTATTAAAAAACAAAGAACATTTCTAACACACTGTGAAAACTTGATGAAATCTAAGCAACAGCTGGCGACGAACGTGAACCCCAACTCTTGCAATTGGCGAACGAATCGATCTTGACATGACGATAGGCGAGCACGGACAAAAATGAGATGGAAGTATTTCCTTTGGGATTCTTTTATAGGCTGCTATGATGGCGTTGGCTGAGGTCATAAACTTACCAGTTATTTACAGCTATGAGAGTCGGGGAAATTTCCATATTGTTAAGTCAGTTCCAGAAAACGAGGTCGCTCACAAGACGGTGGCTTGTTGACTATACAGAATGAGTATAAAAGACGCCAACTTTGAAGATCAGTAATATCAAAACCAAACAACCTACAACCTTGATTCACCAATCCAATGAACCGTGGAACCGTGAAGCTTGTTTACCATACGTTCATAAATGTTCAATGTGACCACCATGAGCGGCCCGAACGACATTTACGCGATAACCAAACTCGTTCCACGCTCTTGTCAGCATGACCGGTGTTACAGTTTGGATGGCGTTCGTAACTCTCGGTTTGAGGAGGTGAAGGGGTAGCGAGCTCGCATTCGACACGTCAATATGAAGGGGACGGTCTGATGTTTCCTTTACGTGCCGAGAGATGACACTGGGAGCGTCTGTCGTATCACTATGGCGCGTGGTGTGTGTAAGTCCGCATCACGATGGCGGCGGAACAACATAAGACGTTCTGTATTATTCAGTTTGCTAAATGCGAATCGGTTACGACTGTTCAACGTGAATTCCGTCGCAAATACGGACGGCGTCCTCCCGATAGGTGGAGAATCGTATGTTGGTTCCGTCAGTTCCGTGACACAGGATGTCTTTGCAAAGGCAAAAGTTCCGGGCGGCCGCGTGTGTCCGAAGATAATGTGCAACGGATTCAACAAGCATTCGTTCGCTGTCCGAGAAAATCAACTCGACAAGCTAGCTGGGATATACAAATCCTTCAATTGACGGTACGGACAGTGTTGCGAAAGAGATTGCTGTACAAACCATACAGGTTTACAGCTTGTACAGGCTCTTACTGAAAGGGATAAAGATCTGAGACGTTATTTCTGCACGTTCGTTCTTGCCCAGAACGAGGCAGACGATGCCTTCATGTCTAAGCTGGTTTTTATCGATGAAGTGACGTTCCATACAAATGGTAATGTAAACCGGCACAACGTGCGGATATGGGGCGAGGAGCCTCCACATGAAACACCGAACACGAGCGCGCTTCCCCCAAAGTGAACGTGTTTTGCGCTGTATCCAAAGACAGTACTTTCGGCCCTTTCTTTTTTCACGAGCCCACTATTACTGGAATCCCTTATTTGGACATGCTTCCAGAGTGGTTGTTTCCACAGTTAGAAGAGTCGGCGGGGGAACTTCATTTTCTAAGTCTATATTGATAAGTGGCACGCAAAATATATGTTCTGAATTGTTGGTTAAGCGTGAGAAAAGAGAATGGCGGTGATTTGAGTTTCATTATATATGACTAATAGCCAGTATATTTGTTATTTAGACTATACACAACAAGGAACCGTTTGTATTCCTTTATGAATTATATGTCTATATCTGGCAGTTCCAATATTTACTAAAAATCCGTTTCACATGTTCATTCGGTCCCACATCAATTCAGTCCAGGTCCCACCAGTCTGCAATCTTTTAGAGATTTGCGAGAGCCATCATGCACAGTAGACTTCACTTTCCGGGTTTCAACCCCCCCCCCTCCCCACCTTCATCTTCGGGCGTTCACACCACAATCATCTCATCCGCCGTCGTCTCGCAATCTCCCGTCGTCTGTCTTATCCACCGATATCCCTCGCCGCATCAGACTATGCCTAGATACTCCACTCAGCCAGATGGTTTATACCAAAGACTGCCGACCGTCCACCTGCGGCTGTATTTATAGTATCGTTGGAGATCGACAGAAATTTCTTCAAATGCCGCATTGCCGCAAGGGTCCTAATTCCCAGAATATTCGTGCACATTCTCTAAAGTTGTCGGCTTCCCTGTCAGGGGGAGAAGGGACTGTGTGTCTTATTATATTAATTGTTTATTGTAAATAGTGTTTGGCGCTTAACAGCTTACATTTACTTAGCTTTACTATTATGGAAAAGCAAACCGCGAAGCCTTATAAAGCGAGCGCCACAACCATTATGCCACCGAGACGACCTAGAATCACAAAACATTAACCGTAGAAAAAAATCATAATTTCTCTCAATTAAAAGTGAACTGCGTACGGAATGTTTTCAACATTATATAAATGGCGGAAAGTTTCTCGTTTTTGAGTCGGTCGATCACAACAGCAAGAAAACAATTTAATAATACTAACGTAAATATATTTCCCAAACTCGTGACACCCATTCGCCGTGTGTTGTGTCATGTGGATGAATTAGGCAGAAAAATAAACGGTAACATGAGAGTGCTTGACTTAGGCCACTCTTTCTCGGAGCACAGAGTTCAGCACAGGATAGGAGGTTGCTTGGCAATTATTGTCTGTCTCATATAAGTTGACGAGATTTTTACAGCCAGTGAGTGACAACTTTACATATACGAAACCAACAAAGTGCCATTTACAAAATCCTGTATCAGCTGATGCACGAACGAACAAAAGTTAATATTACGTTGGATATTCTGAGTGCACTGCCGACACACATCAGACAAGCAGATAATACGCGATAAGAAAGAGTTCCAAGTTTAATTAATACATTTTATTTTACGTTGTCACAAAACAGCGGTTGTTATTGTTACAAACTAAACTCTGTGATTTAAGTGGTAATGTATAGGTGTTCAAAATTAAATGCACAATAAAACGATCTGTATCCAAGTTAAATGCATCTTCAAAACCTTTTTCACGCCGTGTCCCCATTCTCCATCCATGCTTTCCATACATGCTTGATATTAATTCCAAAAGCATACAGAAATATGGCATAATATTGTTGAATTATTATTTCTAATAATTTTATGAAATATATTTTAAATTCGTGTCATTCCGAGCCAGTAATAGAATAAAAGTCAACTTTTAAAAATACGGCATCAAGAGGCAGGCCTGTGTGCTGCTACAGGTTGAGCAACGCAAACGGCTCACACCTAGCCCTATCATGCCATGCTCGCTATCTGTCCGCTCTTTCCCGAAGCATTACCAGCCAGAAAAGAAAAGCTTTCGTGTGTAATATATAACAAATATACGAAAAGATACCAATAGTTTTATTTTTCTGCGAACTCTGTATCATTTTTAAAGTAACATATATTACGTGTACAGCGATTTTCAGTACTAGTAATTTATATTCGGCCGGTAATCGTTCGTCTACGTAAATTATACGTCATATTGTTCTCCTGAAAACCCATTTCCTTGTTTCCATGTTGTTACTATATTGTATTAATAATACGAAGAAAGTAGGACTCACATGAATATTTTTTAAGCAATTATTATGTTATTCCACGGCACAAATTTCCAACTCAAACTGTTTAGTATCAGTAATGGCAGAATTACTGCTTTGCAACCAATAGTCGTTGGTGAGTTGTTGGCGAATAAAAGACAGTTGTCAATCAAGTTTCCGGAATTACTTTTAGTTCCAGTTATATTAGCTATGATGTCCAAAGTGCGATAATAGCTACAACTACCGTCTTGCAAATGTTAACCCAAATTCACTGTCTCCGACAAATTAAAAACAGTTAGCAAATATTACATTTTTTGCAAAGGTTCTTTATTTTTACATTTATAACCTACCAATATTTTTAGACAGATGTCAGTCTATAAATACCTTAAAATTTGTTTAGCAATACAGTACAATGGCTAGTGGATTGGCTGACAGCATGTTGATAAAATATACCGCCTCTACTTGACGAAAAGTAAACATTTAGTGCTACTTTCGTCGAACTCTCAAAAATTTGCCAACTTACATGAGACAGAGTGCAGATGTTCTGACTATCCCAACCACGCGACTTGTACAGTCCTCTGACAACTTGCAGTGCGCTGTTCTGATGCACGCGGCCACACGCACTCACGTTCTCGTGAAGTCTTACAGATTTCAAGTTGCCAAAAGCACTCGGAAGTCGCTTATACCATAATGTAATACTATTTGCCAGAAGTATGAAGGGACTAAATTATAATAATCCGTTCGGTGTCTTTATTGGCTACAAATTGCATGTGCAACAACTCACAGTATTGGCTGAGGGCAGCCGTGAGAAATACCCAGTTGGCACTATAAATTTATGTAAGTTCCTCCCTTAAAAGATTATTCAGAATGGTGTAATATATATACACTCCTACTATCTATTTTAATGTTTGAGGACAACACTCCTATTTCAGTTATAAGTGAAGTATCTGGAACAGACACTGAAGAGCCAAAAAAAACTGGTACAGTCGTGAGTACGCAAATGACAGAGGTATGGAACCAATCAGAGTAACGCGATGCGGTCGGCAGCTAGATCGGTTACTGCTGCTACAATGTCAGGTTATCAGGATTTAAGTGAGTTCGAACGTGGTGTTATAGTTGGCGCACGAGAGATGGGATATAGCATCTCCGAGGTAGCGATAACATTTGGATGTTCGTGTACGACCAATTCACGAGTGTACCGTGAATATCGGGAAGCCGGTAAAGCATCACAGCTTCGACATCGCTGCGGCCGGAAAATATTGTGAAGGAACGGGACAAACGACGACTGACGAGAATCAGTAAACGTGACAGACGTACCACCCTTTCTCAAATTGGCGCAGATTAGATTTGTAGACTGCCCTGCAGGATTCATGGTGTGAATTGTCTCCTGCATACCTTCAGACATTCGTCGAGTCCATGCCACGTCGTCTTGCGGCACTTCTGCGCGCTCCGGAGAACGGAAGTTTTGTAAGGGAGGGGGGTGGGCGCTAAACGATATTAGGCAGGTGTGCCAGTTTTTTTTTTTTTTTTTGGATCTTCAGTGAGATTTGTTTAGGCTTTTAGAATCCATATTATTCCTCTCATTATCTTTTATAGAAACATCACTTTTTTCAGCGTGTCGTACTTGTAATATTAATTTTTTTACTTCAACTTAGCAATATCGTGGATAAGTTAATATATTAGACTGAGTTTCTATGTAATTGTTGACGTTATAAAACATAATAAACTCAATCTTCTTATTCTCACCATTTTTGTAAGTTTATAATCTATTATTGGCGCAAAATCCTTTTCAGTCCTTCCTCCATTCAAATACACCGTCGAATCATATTGTTATGACCACCTACTAGAAGTGCCACCTGCAGCGCAAGTGCACTCCTCGTGTGCCAAATAAACTTAATTTAAATAACAAAATTAAACATTCTTTAAACTTGGCAAACACTTCAAATCTATTAAAGTCTAAAAAGTTGGTTTGTATACCATAGTGATTTTGACATAAGAGAAAACTAGATATTTTTTCTTTGCTATTTATATAAAGTGATTAAGATGTAGTCAAGAGGATCAAATAAAAAAAAATTCACACAGCACTTAGCTGAAACCATAGCAGAAACATTCATCTCGAGGCGAGGGCAGAAAACTGAAGATTCTCATTTGCTCCTAACGAGCAAATAGGTAATTTGATAAAATTGGAAGCCGTGTAAGTAGACATCCGAGCAAAATGTTGAATTTTACTGTCTGATTGGTTACAAGTAGGACTCAAACCCTCATTTTAGAGAACAGAGAAGAACCTGCTTTAGAGTTACGTGTTAAAAACTAAAAAAAGAACTGATTCTTGAAATATTTCTACATTTTGCTCTTCTGTTCACTACATAATGTGAAAAAAAAAAATTGAAAAAGGGCGAGGAAGTTAAGTCCCCGTCGAAACCTCCCCGAACATGGGAGCACACACAAAACACATCACGGTGGCTTCAAGTCCGTGTAAATCTTGCGCGAATAAATGGTTACAATAGGGGATGGATACAAAACTAGCGGATTTTTTGGGGAACAAATTAACAAAAAATTAGTTCACGTATCGCTCATAGGGTGTGCTGGTGGCACCAAAAATTCACCCAAAAATAAACAACACAAAACATGAACATTAGGAGGAAAGGAAGAGCAAGAGAAAAAGTGAAAGAGGAAAAGAATCTTTGTTTTTGACACAAACTGATGATTTGAAGGTAAATAATGGTCTTGGCGTTATTACGGTGCTGATTTGTAATGATGAACACTATGAGGAAAACTCCTGAAGATTTGACGGGAATGAAACCCCTGTACAAACAAGCGAAACGAGACTTCTTTCCCATGAAGTGGAGAAATGGGCCACCCCTGCCACAACAAAGTTGTTCCAGCAAGTAAGTCAGAGGAATCTAGTGGGTCTTAACATGGCTGTAAGTTCATGACTCAGGAAGAGATGTGCATTGAAATTAGCCTTAAAACTAACACAATATCATAAAAGAAAATTTAAACTACCGACTGCTCGAAAACAGCCTTCACATCAGACTTTAAATCAGTATTCCCAGCTACACAGAAACTGGGCAAGTCTAGTTACTGAAAGTTGATCAGCCTCCCAGGCTAGAACAAAAGTCAGCTTAGAGATACGCAGCTCCATGCTACATAAAAAAAAAATCCGAGAGAACGACATCGTTGGCACAGTTCACAACCAGTGATAAAAATCACTTGATTTTGGAATAAGCAAGCAAAATCTCAACAAATCTCCAAAGGAAAGAAATACATATTTGTGAAGAGTTATGGTAGCACTCAAATTTTACTTTTATAAATTAAGTGAAAGAGAAAATTAGGAGAGGTCGTCCAAAGGTGAGTACCGAAACACCACGGCACTCTAAATGGGTTGGCCACGCGGTCGCTCACCCTCAGTGGACCAGAGTAGTATCACACTTGAAACCCAATATAGTGCTTGAAGCAAAATTTATCTGCCACTCCAGAATGAATAAACTTGACCAAAGTAAAAAAATTTGTAACTTACAAACTATGACACAAAAATAAAACTAGATATCGCCTGGAAGTCAACAAACTCCAGAAAAAGAACTTATTCAGAATCAAAGTTGTAGAAGGTTATACAAATTTTTTTTGTCAGTGAGCATACGAGATTAAAAAACACTATATTTAGTGCACAAGAATGTACCTAAATTCGAACTAACTCTGTGGAAATGAAATGAAATTGAAATTAAAGAATGTCAAAACTCATTAACATTTTAAACTTATAAGTGACCATCAAAACTTTTATTTGTGTATTCAAAATACCTTTGGTTGCAAAAAAACTGCCGAAGTGTTAAACTAATGTACGAAAATTGTTAAAATCTATATGCATGTGACAAACGAATATAGACAAAATTCCAAGGAATCGCATTTAAAACTGGACAATGCAAATTCAAAACAAAGATGACCCAAACACATATAAACTAATTAGTCCCAAAGACACGAGTAGAAGAAAAGTAAACACTTACATAAGAGGCTTGTGTTTCAAACAATACAGAAATAGAAATCAAAAACCTTGCAAAAATTAGAAACCTAAATTGTAAACAAGACAAAGCACAAGTAATAAGAAAATACTTTTCCTGCAAAGTTATATTTCAACTGTCTGGAATAATTAGTAAAGATATTTACAAACTATGCAAAATCATTTACGCAAACACACAAATACAGTGAAATAACTTGTGAAGAACTGCGGAGACACGACCGTAAAATGTAAACACAACACACTGAGTCTAGAGGAAAACACAGTCGTGCAGTTGGCAGTACTGCACCAATATGGCGGTGACTTTTGAAAAAAAAGCATTCGTAGCCGAGCAAAAGTATACAACATGCACAGGGAATTAACGGTAAACAAAATCACATTCAAACAACATAAACAGTAAATAAAATAATGGCCAATGAATTAAAATAACTTTCAAAACGGTTATTAACTGATTAAAATCTAGGCACAAGTTGGTAAACTAGAAAACATCCCGACTTAAATAAACATTGCTCACAACTTAAGTTTCGTTACGAAACAGTGCGATATTATATAAAACAGTCTCACCTGACTTGAAATTTATCTAGGATACTTCCAACCAACAAATGCAATTAAAGAGCACTTATGAGCACATCTGAAAATAAACTGCACTTGCTGAACACTAACACACCATCATGAAATTAATGTGTAGAAACACCTATTTAACTATAACAAATTACAGTACATAATAAAACATTCTATCAAAGGAATATAGAATGTCTAATGAGGAACGAAGAAGACGTACTTTATGCACCGCGACCTTATATCACGTCCGCGAAAGAGAGAAACACAAGCAGCTAGGCGAGTGGATGCACATACAACAGGATCGCTGCACTGAAGGTTACACAAACACGTTAAAATTAACTCAAGTAACATTAAAAACACTAATTATAATTAAGGAGTAAAACAATCTTGCAAGTGTCAGAAAAATTTTCAAAAACACTTTAACATATAATGAAAACATCATTTACTGAAGTTTCATCAGGACCACATAACAAATTCATTAAACACGCAAAAATGTAATGAACCAGCTAAAATAATTATTGTCATGAATCGTAACCTTAGCTCAGCTACCAGAACTGTAACAATGTGAAGCTTGGTCGTAACCATGTTCTACTACCAGAAATGTACCCATGGCACTATATGGTTGAAAATAATATGTTTGTTTAACGGTACAATAGTAAATAAATTTACAATAGTCCATAATATTATATCAATATACCAAGGAATAACCAACCATACTCGATGTGGCAAAAATCATATATGTGTCTGGTAACTTAACTATGAAATAAAGTGTCCGTAAAACAACATATTAAAATAAACACTTGAGCAACAACATACTGCGGGCACTGGCATACAATGTTCTTATGTTATTCTGCTACGTTTACCCCAGACACAACAAACACTTCTTAGTATTGGATAGAACTGGAAGCGACACTGAAATGCACCATGCACATTTTACAAAGAAATCAGCATATAATTATTTATTATTTATGTAGTGAATAGAGGTAAATGTATGTATAAATAACATATTAAAACAAAACAGATATGCAGTTTCAGAATGCATATCTTAAAGCATTAATTACATTTTGAAATTATCAAGAATGAGAGCAATTGGAATTAGTATGAGCAATAAATAGACACACCAAAAAAAGAGAACCTAGTGCCCTGAAGTGCACTCCTTACATGCTAAAGAAATTTACTTTAAAGAACCAAATTAATAATTTCTCTGAACTTAGCGAGCACTTCAAAGTCATTAAAATTTAGAACGTTCCCTTGTTTATCATAGTAATTTTGATATAAGATAAAACTATATATTTTTCTTTTACTATTTATATTATGTGGTTACGATGTGGTCAAGAGGATCAAATGAAAAAAGTTCACACATCACTTAGCTGAAACCACCGCAGAATACAGGAGATTCTCACTTGCTCCGGACAAGCAAATAAGTAATTTGATAAAACTGGAAGTCGGGTAAGTAGACATCCGAGCATAATGTTGAAATTGACTGTCTGATTGGTTACAAGTAGGACTCAAACCTTCATCTTGGAGGGTAGAGAAGACCCTGCTTTAGAGTTACATGTTGAAAACTCAAAAAAAGAACTGATTCTTGAATTACATCTACATTTTACTCTTCTGTACACTACATGACGTGAAATGAAATTCGGTAAAGAGCGAGGAAGCTGAGTTACAGTCGAAACCTCACCGAACACGGGAGCACACGCAAAACTCACCACGGTGGCTTCAAGACAGTGTAAATCGTGCGCGAAGAAGTGGTTACAATAGGGGATGGATACAAAATTATCGGATTTTTTGGGGTACAAATTAACAAAAATTTAGTCCACGCATCGCTCATAGTGTGTGCTGGCGGCACCAAAATGGCACATAACCATAACACAAATGTTCTGCAGCTAGAAACACACACATTGCACTTCTGGCAACAGACGCGAAAAAGTTACAGCGAAGGCGTCCTACGCTTCTGTAAAATGTAAACGACACGGTACATCTGGTGCTACCTGAGCTGTCCGCAGCTATAGTTCATTTCATATAAGAAGGCCACATTCTGACAGTCAGTGAGTAGCAACTTAATATATTCAAAACAACCAACGTGCCATTTACAAAATCCTGTATCAGCTGACGCATGAACGAACAAAAGTTAATATTACGTTGGCTATTCTGAGAGCAGTGCCGAAGCACATCACACAAGCAGAAAATACGCTGTTAAGAAAGAGTTCGTAGATTAAATAATACATTTTATTTTACGTGGTCATAAAACAACAGTTTTTAGTTATAGAAACGAAACTTCGTGATAAAATAGTAATGTATAGGTGTTCAAAATGAGATGCACAATAAAACGATACGTATCCAAATGTGACGAAAAAATCCAGTTTCCAGACTCTCAAACCAGGTGCTGCTATCTTGTGAGTTAAAAGCGCACCATCTATTGCAAGATGCCCTTCCACACCATCTGTCATCCATATCCCGAACTACACCCAGAAACATATTATAGTTTTGTTGTTTAAAATAACGTATTCACGCGCATATACAAATAATTTTATTTTCCCACGAGCTCTGTATAATTTTTAAAGTAACATATATTTCGTGTACCGCGTTTACGAACGACCCTACACACGTCCACCAAGCTCCGTTTACGAATGCAGCGCCACCCAAGCAGTTCACCAATTGCCGCATGTAGCAGCACCTCCTGGACGCGCTGACTCGCCACATCAAAGCCTATTCTTGACACGCCAGTTGATGGCGAATGGATACATAAACGAAAAGGCGCGGCGATTGTCAACTGTCAAGAAAGTGGCCTTCTTATATGGTACACAGTTTACCAAAGGTCCTCCTACCAGGCTGGGAAGCGAAGCTAAACTCTGCACTATCTTCCAACACATACTGACACCTGACTTATATTAACTATGAAATAATACGTTCGCCAAAAAATTGCAATGAAATTACAGTTACCTTAACATGACATAATAATGACACAAGTAATTAGGTGAAAATTTAAAATATACAAAGTTGGGTAAAATAACATAAAAAATAATGTGCCCCAACATTTTGGAAGAGTGTTGCAATTGTACAGTAATATTTATATATCGAGTTCGGTGAAATTCAGTTGGCGCATTCAAAAGTTTTTAAGGGGTTGGGGAACACACTCAGAGACACATACACACACAGACCCACAGAAAGGGAAAAAAATTGGTTTCATAAGCCCTTCTCTCCTTCGCAAAGTATTTTAAAATAAATTCTGATACTTTAAATTATTATTTTATAAAATTAGGTAATTATACATGTTTTAACAAGAGGTTAATGATATAACTAATGAGCCTAATTTCATCTAAATGGGCGCAAATTATTTCTAGTAGATTTCTTAACAGCTTAGATGGCAGGAAGGACTCGACGTCTCGTAGACAGCAATATCATTAGAGATGAAACCAGAAACATATACAAGAGTATTGACACATTTACAATTACACATGTGTCTTACCCATGACTCGAAACCCAGAAAACCTCGTACCATGAGCTAGTGAGCAATAATGTTCACTTTAAAATTGGAGGACGGAGAATCAATTTTGCATTTAATCAGTTTAATGTTTTGAATGGTTGGTTTACATACCTAAACTATTTAAATGACTGTCATTTTGAAAATAAGTGTCTGAGTCATTTAAAACCCACTAAGTATACATGGCCGACCATAGTTCTGTTGTCTAAAGAATTTGATAAAAATAGGTTGTTTGCTCATTGGTATATGGAATGAAAATTTTATTTTCTTATTTGGTGCTATCTTATTGCCTAAAAATATGTTTTGTATATGCTGCTTATAATTGATACTCTCAGCAAAAATATTTTGGCTGAATTTGGTTAAATTTCGTAATAGATGTGACAATCATATCAACATATTTGTGTGGCCACCATTCTGAATATCAATGTCCTACCCCACTTAAATCATCTAATTTTACATAGCCTTCTGTGGCACTAATGGTGTGCAATAGTTTGTGGAAATTAGCAGGGGTGCACTCAGGGGGTGGGACAGTTGGTTCACGTGCCAACCCCAAAGAAAAAAACCTTTATAAACATTCAATATAATTGCTAGAAAGAACAATCCGTAAATCGTTTACTTTATTCGTGGGATTAAATTTCTTGAAAAAGAGAGTATTGAAAGAAGTGGTCTTATAGCAAACCAAGGGCCACTTGAATACTTCCACTTGTTGCTAACCGTGGCAGAGAAAAAAATGTGAGCTCGCCATGTGAGTAAAAGCTGACTATACCACATCTTAAATTACCATTTTCTGGATGAAATATTTTTTGAATAATTCATATTTGTACTAAATACTTGCCTGTTTACATAGTAAACAATTTTGTTATGTACAAATTTTTACAGATTATGCCCCATCTAAACCAAAATCGTGGGTGTGCTCCTGGAAATTAGTTCAACTGTTCTGGAAATATGGAAAAAATGTTAAATTTTCTCATCCTGGCAATATTTTGCAAAAATGCAGGCAGAGGAAGAACTCTGCATGCATTATTGATGCTTCTAAACAATAGTAGTGTACAAAATTTAGTAAATTTTGTAGAGTTCTTTAATATATATAACATACTAACCCAAAATTATTTATATTGACGCCATTAAAAAAAGCCTGCCACACCTAAAAAAAAGTTTACATGCCCTACTGTAGCACTACTTGCGAGTAAAATTCGGCGGGAATCTGTTAATTGGACTTCGCTATATGTCTTTGAACCTGAATTATTCATGTGATTTAATATAGTAGCGCAGTCGATGATTGTCATAGATACAGGTACCCACTTGATATAGATTACATTGTTTCGGAGATATAGCATACTAAGGCAAATTGCTTTCATTGCTGCCATTCTGAAAATAAATGTCTGGTACACTTAAAACATAGAAATTAATTTGGCCTACCACAGAACAAATGTTTTGCCAAATTTGGTGCGAATCGATTGAATACCCCCCTCCCCTCCCTGACATATGCAGAAAACTTAATTTTTCTACGTGGTGCTAGCTTACGAAATGGTGGAGAACTCAGTGTCTGTGTAGGCATATTTTATATTAATAATGTATGCTGCCAGCATTAAAAGTTAAGTTGAAATATGTTTCGTAGTGTCTTAGATATACAGGCATGAGTATAAAAGAATACCTCACATTTGAAGGTCTATAATATAAAAACCAAACAATCTACAACCATGGTTGACCAATCAAATGAATCGTGGAACTGTGAAGTTTGTTTACCGTAACTTCATAACAGTTCAATGTGACCACCATGAGTTGCCCGAACGACATATACGCGATATTCAAATTCGTTCTTCACTCTTGTCGGCATGTACGGTGTTACGGTTTGGATGGCGTCCGTAATTCTCGTTTTGAGGTAGTCAATGTCAGCCGGCAATGGTGGACGAAACACTTGATTCTCTTTTGTACCCCAATAGAAAAAAAAACGTACGGAGTAAGATCCGGGCTTCTTCACGGCCAGTGATTAAGAGCCTGGTCACCAGTTGCTCCTCGACCAATCCAGCATTGCGGCAACGTCTCGTTCAGATATCCGCGAACAGCTAGGTGCCAATGGGGTGGCGCACCATCCTGCTGGAAAATGAAGTCCCCTGCGGCCAATTCTAACTGAGGAAACAACCACCCGGGAAGCATGTCCAAATAAGGGATTCCAGTAATAGCGGGGCTCGTGAAAAAAGAAATGGTCGAAACCACTATATTTGGATACAGCTCAAAACACGTTCACTTTGAGGGAAGCGTGTTCGTGTTCGGTGTTTCATGTGGAGGCTCCTGACCCCATATCCGCACGTTGTGCCGGTTCACATTACCATTAGTATGGAACGTCGTTTCATCACTAAAAGCAAGTTTAGACATGAAGGCATCGTCTACCTCGTTCTGGGCAAGAACGAACGTACAGAAATAACGTCTCAGTTCTTTAGCCCTTTCAGTAAGAGCCTGTGCAAGCTGTAACCTGTATGGTTTGTACAGCAATCGCTTTCGCAACACTGTCCATATCGTCGAATGAGGGATTTGCATTTCCCGCCTAGCTTGTCGAGTTTATTTTCTTCGACAGCGTACGAACACTTTTTGAATCCGTTGCACATTCTCTTCGGACACACGTGGCCGCCCGGAACTTTTGCCTTTGCAAAGGCACCCTGTGTCACGGAACTGACGAAACCAACATTCGATACTCCACCTATCGGGAGGATCGCGTCCATATTTGTGACGGAATTCACATTAAACAGTCGTAACCGATTCACATTTAGCAAACTAAATAACACAGAACGCCTTCTGTTGTTCCGTCGCCATCGTGACGCGGACTTACACACAACACACACTCATAGTGCTACGACAGACGCTCCCAGTGTCATCTCTGAGCACGTAAAGGAAACATCAGCCCGTCCCCTTCATATTGACGTGTCGAATGCGAGCTCGCTTCCTCCTCACCACCCCAAACCGAGAGTTACGAACGCCATCCAAACCGTAACACTGGACATGCTGACAAGAGTGTGGAACGAGTTTGATTATCGCATAGATGTCGTTCGGGCCACTCATAGTGGCCATATTGAATATTTATGAACGTATGGTAAACAAACTTTACGGTTCCACGGTTCATTGGATTGGTCAATCAAGGTTGTAGTGGTTTGGTTTTGATATTATAGACCGTCAAATTTGAGGTATTCTTTTATACTCATGATGTATGTTACTGAGGTAAAATGTTTATGTAGCTGGAATTTTGAAAATATGAAACTGGCCTCTCAAATAATATCAGTTTACATGGCCTGCCTTATTGGTACTTGTTTGCTAAATTTGGTGGGACACCTGCTGGTATGATCCGGAGATAGAGGGTAAAAAATTGAATTGTCATTTGACGCTATCTTACAAAATGGCTGACTAAAGCGACTGTATAGTCAAATTTGATGGTTCTATTCTAATCTGCCAGCATACGAAGTTATGTTCGAATTTTTTGCATGGTTCCGACTATACAGCATACTATGCTAAAAAGGCTATTAGGCTGCTCTTTTGAAAATCATTTTCTGACCATCTTAAAACATACCAGTTTGCAATACCTGCCACAGTACGAGTTGTTTGCCAAATTTGATAGGAATCGGTTAATTGTTTCAAGAGATATATCATAAAAACTTTATTAATTTGTGTGGCACTATCTTGCAAAAAGGAGTGGAGTGGACAGATTTGGGAGGCTCTTAACATAGAGGTATTTAGAGCATATGAGGGTGAAGTGAGGTGAGTATGGAGCAGCGCTGTAATGCATGGGCGGCGGAAACAGGAAATCCCTGTTAAATTCCGCCGACCAGTGGCATCGTACCGTACTATTCCCAAACACAAAAATCTGGGTGCAGCACCGGAGAGAATCGCACCCGGTTGGCGTAGATGGGAGGCGAGTATTCTGACCACTACATGACCGCGTCCTCTGCAAAATAAACGACAATAGATGCTCTGTGTGGACATATTTTCCCTGTGAGCCATTTTTTATCCTTCGCCAATTTTTTAAAATAAATATTGACATGTAAGTAATAAACACAGTGTATATATTTCACCGGACATGAAAGTTGACTTCTAAAGGTACAATAAAATATACTTATTGATTATTATTCCAAATGAGAGGTTTTAAAAAAGTGCTCATTTTACCACGAATAGCCTATATTTGTAATATACCTGATGTTAAAAATTATATCACCGAACTTCTAGTGATAATGGAGAAGCTCACAACAAATAGGTATTGTTTTTTAACCGTGTGGCGGAAACCCATACGGACTGTGTACTGAGTATGCACAGGTACAGTACGAGGGTCGAGAAAGTTAGTGGGTGTGATTGAGAATAAAACAGTTTGACATGTTGGGGATTACTTTATTTATTAACAAAATCAATGTGACAGTAAATGCGAATACAGTGAATAATGGAGGGAAGTTAATGGCACGTGTTGTGTCTGACCAGTCATCCATCCAAATTAATGACCACGTCCAATGTTGCGTAAATGCGGTGATAGGACGAAAACAGGAATGGCCATGGTATGGCCATTGTCAAGATTCTGTTTACAAATCATTTACAGTACATGCTGATTTGAACGACGTAGTTGTGACATCATACTCGCGGAGTCAGTCTGCGCATGCGCAGTGCATGTACGTCTTGTGTCGGTAAACAGTGTTTAACACTAGTACCTGAGTGACCTTGTTAGTAATACCATGGAGCGCTACATGTTAAGAGAACTGCGAGACATGCACGTTGTGTACAGAGCGGCAGAAGGAAATAGTCGAAGAGCGCAGAGAATATTCCGCGAACGATTCCCTGGATGAAGATGTCCGCATTAACAAACATTTACTGCAATCCACGATCGACTGGGAAACACAGGTACATTCATGGTAAGCAGGCCAAATTCAGGACGACCACACACGGTGCGTACATATCACTTTGAGGAAGAAGTGTTGTTTTACATTGAGAATAATCTTACAGCAAGCACACGAGCAATTGCCACGGAGTAAAGTGCTCACCATAATTCAGTATTGATCCCATGCGCGTACAGGTCATGGGACCAGATGACTACACACCTTGTTTGGAGTTTGTACGCTGGTTTCTTAAACAGGCTAATGAAGACCCATGGTTTACAGAATTTGTACCGTTTACAAATGAAGCTCAATTTACTCGCACCGGTATGTACAACTCACACAACTCTCATGTATGGGTGGACGAAAATCCATGTCGCACAGTTATGCGGAGCCGTCAGAGACGTTTTGCAGTGAACATTTGTGCCGGTATCATGGGCAACTACTTAATTGTACCGTGCATGTTGCCTACCAGACTCACCTGGCCAAAGTACAACCTGTTTTTGCAAGTTCACCTGCCAATATTACTGGAGAAGGTACCTCTACATATCCGAGAGACGATGGGGTATCAGAATGATGGGGCTGCAGCTTACTTTGCAGACCCCATCTGTGCAGTAACCACCAACACTTATGGTGAATTGGCTGAGGAGGACCTCTAAAAAGGCTTGCAAGATCCCCGGACTTCACCCAATTGGACTTCTTTATGTGGGGTTATATGAAAGCCTTAGTGCATTCAACTCCTGTTGACTCGGTGATGGCTCTTGTTGCACGACTTCATGCAGCAGCTGTATAATACAGGACACACACAACATTTTCCAGCGGACACTGATCTCTACTACAATGCTCTCGGCTCTGCACTGAGGTTAATGGTGGTCACATTGAGCATTTACTGTAACATTACTTGTGTTAATAAAGTAATCCTCAACATGTAACAATGTTTTATTCTCAATCACATCCACTAACTTCCTCGACCCTCGTACTTTACCTGCACATGCTCAGTACACACTCAGTACGAGTTTCCACCAAATTGTTGATAAACAAAACCTATTTTTTGGGCTTCTCGAACATCCCTCGAAGTTTGGCGATGGAATTTTTTAACATCCGGTATACAGCCAGCATACAAAGATAAGTTTGAATCAATACCATGGTTTCGACAATAAAGAATACTAAACTAAAAGAGTCACATGGCCTCCATTTTGAAAATAAGTGCGTAACATAATTAAAATATACCAGTTTATATCATCTGCTGCAGTACTACTTGTCTGCCAAATTTGATAGTAATTGGTCAATTGTTTCCCAAGATATCACATCAAACTTAATTTATTTACATGGCACTTTCTTACAAACTGGTTCACAAAAGGGACTCTGTGTTGGCATATATAATCCTTCTTACAAATACTTTCAGCATACAGCATACAAACTTTGGTAGATATTGGTAAATCATTATGGTAGATATCACAAATGTACCTAAAATATTTGTATGGTCCCCATTTTAAAAATAAGTCCGTAATCAATTCAAGTCGCATACCTTACATGACCCTCCATAGTTTTACTTACTTGCCACATTTGTCGAGAATTGTTTGAACAGTTGTCGAGATACAATATAAATGCTTTATTTTTCCATGTTATGCTATTTTACGAAATGGCGGACCAACAACAATTTATATCTCTAAATGTAATGTTTAAATGATGCACTGTCAATGTACAAAATTTGGTTTTAATCAGTTAAATGGTCCCCGAGTATGACATGTTACCCTAAAATTTCATGACCATAGTTTTGAAAGTAAGTGGCATACGTAGTCCAAAACTATCAAAGTCAAATTTCCTTACTATGTATAATATTATGTTGACCGAGTTTGGTGAAATTCGGTTCACGTGTTCAAAAGGTTTTTTTTAGGATGGGACACGCACACATACACGCACACACACCTATACATACACAGACACGTACTACACATGCACACAAACATCGAATGGAAAGTGATCTTATAGGACTTTCTTTCCTTCAGAAAGTAGGCTAGAAATGTTAGATTAATTTTGTCGCCATTTCTGACACAAAAATGTTTACGCGGAAATTTGGATTGTTATTTTATCTTCATAATTTATGTACGAAGAAACATTGAAGTTAGGAATTCACTCATTCAAGTGTGGAAATGGTCCTGCTATTTTACACACAAGTTATAAATACAGTAGGTGCCGAGAAACAGATATAATTAATATTGTTGTGTAGGTCTACATGTGGATATGAGCGCTATTTTCTTATATGTATGGCGACTATTTACAGGCTGTAAAATTATACAGGTGAATTAATCGATATACTTTCAGTTGACTTTAAACCACATACAAATACCAACGTTCGTTGGAAGGCCCAGATGTTAAATTTGACATCACTGGGTTCAGTGAGAGGCCACATGAGCTAATGGGGCACTACAATTCTAGATGATATACCCATACATTTATCAGATCTTAATTCGCCCAAATGCTGTAAATAACATTTTTGACTTTTGTTTATTGTTGTATGAACTTGCACGTTATGGTTATCTTGCACGTTTATCTTAAATAACGTCACAATGTGTGTTTATTTCAAGGAAACTTTTATTTAAATTTCTAAAAAAAATTTCATAATATTCACTTTCACACTTTGTGAAAACTGAATGTAAAATGTGATACCACGAAATGTGGATACTTTTATGTGCTTGTAATCGGCATCGAGGATGATTATACCAATATGTCTTATATGTTTTGAGTGAACTGAACAAATTTTTTCTCAGCTGCAGATGATCCAATGCATCAATTGTCCAGCCAGAGCTCTTCATTACCATGTCATATTCCTAATGACATACCTTCCTTAAGCTTTCTTCAACATTGGCTTTGATGTCATCCACATTATACACAGGTATATTAGAGATTTTGTATGCTTTCTTCCTGTGCTTATCATTGTAAGACTCTGGTTCACTATATATACATTCCGACAATTTTTCATGGCACCATATTTCTCCACCTCCTCTGTAAGTTGGTTTATTAAATTAGAATTCATACACAACAGAAATAAATAAACCTATTTCTAAGATGTTTTCAGATTTTGAGCAACAAATGATTTCAAAATACCCCTGAATGCCAATTACTTCAGGAAAAATCTATTTACATTCTACTTCATCTCACAGCTTACTTTCGTTTGTTGCGATACATGGTCGGACGAATTTTTATGTGTAGCTTCTGATTCATCGGTCAAAATTGCACTGGGGCCAGTCTTCGCTGTAAACTGCAAAGAGGAAGACTGGGCCATTCGGCCAACATTAGAGCATGGTACAGCACGTCCACACTATTTCAGATGTATTTTTAAACTGTTGGTGCGCTCAAACTGTTTAGAGCACTTCCCATGTCGATATGTCATGCAGATGGCACTCGTTGCACATGCATACTTTTCATGCCTTCGTGCTTCATTAGCATTTGCGAAAGTCTTGTCGCAGTAGCTGCATGGAAGGCTTAATGAAATCAACGAATTGCCCACAGCATTCACAGCGGAAGTTTTCTGTTTCTATGATTCTCCAGTGCATATCGCGTCAGTTACAGTCCCAATTCAACTCCAATTCAGTGTTGGCAGATAATGCTTGGCAGGCAGTGAAGTGAAACTGGTACACATTGCGAGGAGCCTTTCCAAATTGCTATGGCGACCAAATTGCGATTTGCATTTTCCATATGCGAAAGTATCACGCTTCTCAATCTGAGCAATTCCTGTTTCATGCTGTCGAGCATTACTGCTTTTAGAAAATATTTTCACACAGAAATGTCACAAACAACTTTCTGGAATATGTTACATCTTGAGTTGTGAAGATGTTCTCTCTTCGCAGTCCTAATATCAACTTAACCAACCAGTCTAGGTGTAGCTATACATATATGCAAGCCGACTATATATTTATTGCCCCTCAACTAGGTTATCTAAAAATTAAAATTGAAAATGTTTAATACACATCGATGTGCGCACACAATTTTAAATTACATAAGATTATGAAGAAAACATCAAAACATGCCATCCCCATAAAGTACACTATAAAACTGTTAAATATTCCCATAAGGAAGTATCACACTTGGTTAAAAATAATAAGGGAATAAAGATTTGTTAAAACGAAACAAATTAATAAACATCCTAAGCAGAGACAGAAGCATAAAGCCATCCTAATCCTGAGTCCTAAGGGGCCATGGTGGTGTAGAGGTCAGAATACTCGCCTTCCACCCAGACGAATTTTCTGGTCGGAGGGTTTTCTCGGGGATCTCCCACTATTGCATTCTGGCATTGCTCCATACTCATCTCGTTTCACAGTCATCGGCTCTCAATACCTCGATGTGAAGAGCTGCCCAAATTTCTCCACTCCACTCCTGAGTTTAACTCTGTCTGGGAAGAACCCAAAGTGACTGTATGTAAAAAATAGCTATTGAAAGTGCTCTGTAAAAAACTGCACAGACAAATACAGGTACACGAAAACTGGTATGTTTATCACAATTCTCATCACGTCTTGCACAAGCTGTAGGCATATCAAGCGACGATTTTACATTCATCTCATATGCATATCAGTATCATTACTTATTCTCTTATTATGCAAAAAATCAAATGTAGTCATGCATCGACTACTTTATTACCAATTGTAATTTATTTATTTTTGCACAGACACGTGACACACTGGTAAATTGCTAAACTTCTAGGGGGAAAACCCCATCTGTGCACTTCCATAATCAGGTTTGCAAATACTTCCAGGGAAAGAGATGGCCATTTAGTCAGGAATAAACAAGGCACCGAGGTCTGACACATTAGCCAGCAGAGAAAAAATAATATAAAGTCTTCTGCAATTTTTTTTAAGTACACAATACTTAGCATGACTCCATTGCGATATTAGGAATACCTGGAATAAAATAATCCCAGCTAGACATGGAGCCTCGNNNGGGGGGGGGGGGGGGGGGGGGGGGGGGGAAACCAACATCAGTAATGTTTCAGAAAAGAAAATTTCCATTTCCATAGCCATATGCACAGTAAATTTATCGAACAGCTAGACGAAAGAGCTCTGTCCCCTGAAAAATAATAATAATACATACCATAGCTCAACAAATGAAACTGCTTTGCTCAAACCTCACCAAATAATCGGCCTCAATTGAACCCCTTCATGAGACCAACTCTCTCCTCCACCACGTCCTGCTCCGTCCCCTCTTCCACCATCCCACAAAACTGTAGGCACCATACATATTCTAAGGCACGAAAACCCCTGCTTCTTCACACCCCTTTGCCCCACCACTACTAATGTTCCTATTGGCTGGTTTCTCGGATCTACCCTACCACGCCTCTCTATACAATTACACGCTACTTCCAGCATATAAAATACCTAAGGATACTGTCTCCTGCCTGCTGCTACCGTCATCATTACCTGCTCGATTCACTCACCTTAAAGTATACAGTTTGTTTCTAGTCTGAAATTTTTTCATGAAACAGAATTTGTTTGCATGCTGTCCCCGAGGACAGAAAATAATTTCGGTGATCGTCGCATAGAGGAGGCTATGGTCGCATGTATTCATACACCCAGGAAACAAAATCGCCTTTCTGCCAAAAAAAGTTCCTGAAGATGTACTCGCTCCACGAAATTCGGCATGTACACAAGATACTTCCGGCCTACCTGCAGCATGACGAAGATATTCGCGATTGCCTGCCCAGCAAGGAGTGCTTCGAGGGCTGCACCACTAACATACTGGATACTTTACATTCCCACAGTTACTGTAAGGTACGAAGTCATGCAGAAGCAGCTGCCCCCATCACAGCCTCCACCTTAGTCGCAAATTCGTCACCTACCAACACCTTCACTGCCAACAGCACCACCTCCATCACCAAAGAGTCCACACAGTGAAAAAAACATGAACAGCTCTGCAGACCAGGCGACTGTGGACCTCATGCATCTGATAACACCATGTCTCTGGCCCAGCAGCATCAACACCTGGCTCCTGATCATCTCTAAAATGTGCAACGATTGGCTTTCAGCACACGAGAGCTGCATATACAGACCACCATCGACAATAGCAACAATTGGTTGACACCCACCACAGCTATTCCCATCTCACTGCCACTAAGATCTTCGATGGACGGGGTGATTTACAGTATCTGCTTTGAATCAGGTATGGTGAAGTTTTATACCAATGCTATCCCCAGGTTCCGACGAGTGAGGTACAGGCTGGGCGACCCACGGTAAAAGGATGCCATGAAAAATATAGAAGCCTGCGATGGTATGAATCAGGCCCGCCTCTATTACAAACTGGTGTCTGTGTACAACCCAAGTATCATGAGCGCTGAAGGGAAGTCAAAAGTTTATTTTATAGACAGAATCCAGTGCGATTGTTAGATCTGCGCAGTGTACAGCATAAAGCCGGACCTAAGTCTGCCACGCAGCGCTGACGAACTGTTCCAGCTTAACAAGCATGAAACCATTTTCATAGTAGTATATGGACAACGAAATACATCGAAAGGGCCAGGAAACAGTGCATCGCTTCAAAGAAGTATGCGATGGCGTGACTCATGAACTCATACCTGATGAAGAAGCAGACATAGTCCCAGGGTCGAGGTGACCATGACTTGTTGCAGCCTGCTGTGCGATGTCAATACATGCTTGATGGATTAGGATGGGGAAGAACAAAATATGCGAAAAAAAATGCTGACAGTATAAATATTGACAGTGAGGACTGCTAAAAAAAATTGTGACAGGGGCGAAAAATTTTTGGTATGTGCAAAGTGAAAGCACATAGATGACACAAAAGTGTCCATACACACATTCATATGTGAATGTTTGAGCAAAAGCAAAGGGAGGCATAAGGAAAACGATTACCGTAAGGAAAAAGATATATACATATATTGAAAACACAAATTATGACTATGTTCAATTATCATGAGATGTACACTGAGGCGACAAAAGTCATATAATATCGTGTCGGACCTCCTTTTGCCCTGTGAATTGCAGCAACTGGAGGTGGCATGGACTCAACAAGTCGTTGGAAGTCCCCGGCAGAAATATTGAGCCATGCTACATCTATAGACATTCATAATTGCGAAAGTGTTGCCGGCGCAGGAGTTTGTGCACGAACTGACTTCTCGATTATGTCCCATAAATGTTCAATAGGATTCATGTCGGGCGATATTGGTGGCCAAATCATTCGCTGGAAATGCCCAGAATGTTCTTCAAATAAATCGCGAACAGTTGTGGCCCGGTGACATGGCTCATTGTCATCCCTAAAAATTCCATCGTTGTTTGGGTACATCAAGTCCATGAATGGCTGCAAGTGGTCTCCAAGTAACTGAACATAACCCTTTCCAGTCAATGTTCGGGTCAGTTGGATCAGATGACCCTGTCCATCCCATGTAAAAACAGCCCACACCATTATGGAGCCACCACCAGCTTGCACAGTTCCTTGTTGACAAATTGGATCCATGGATTCGTAGGGTCTGCGCCACACTCGAACCCTACCATCAGCTCTTACCAACTGAAATTGGGAATTATCTGACCAAGCTACGGTTTTCCAGTCGTCTAGAGTCCCACCGATAAGTCACGAGCCCAGGAGAGGCGCTGCATGCGATGTCGTGGTGGTAGTAAAGGCACTCAAGTCGGTCTTCTGCTGGCATAGCCCAGTAGAGCCAAAGTTCGCCACACTGTCCTAACGGACACGTCCGTCGTACGTCCCACATTGATTCATTTTGTTATTTCACTCAATTGTTGCTTGTCTGTTAACACTGACCATTCTGCGCACCTGTCGTTGGTCCCGGTCATTAAGTGCAAGCAGTCGGCCACTGCGTTGTCCACATGGTGGGAGGTTATGCCTGAAATTAAGTATTCTCGGCACACTCTTGACACTACGGATCTCGGAATGTTGAATTCCCAAACCATTTCCGAAATGGAACGTCCCATGCGTCTAGCTCCAACTACCATTCCGCGTTCAAAGTCTGTTAATTCCCGTCGTGCGGCCATAATCACATCAGAAACCTTTTCATATGAATCACTTGACTACAAATGAAAGCCCAACCATTGCCCGGCCCATTTATACATTTTGTATGCGATACTACTGCCATCTGTATATTTGCATATTGCTATCCCATGACTTTTATCACCTGTGTGTATATGGACAAATTATTTTGTCATATTTTATTTTGTAAATAAAGCAGCAGGAAGGACACACAATAATGTTTAAAGTATTGATTGTCAACGAAAAAAATTTGTGTTTGATACATATAAAAATGTATGCACATGTATAATTGCTGATGTAAATAAAAAGTAATTAAAACATGTATCATTTCGGCAAAATAATTTCTGTAAGCCCAGGGCTTGCCATTAGGAAGAAGACATGGTAATAAAGGGCTCTGACTGGACACTCAATTCAATGGATTATCGGCACCTGAGAACAAAATAGTTCAGTCCACTCAAAACATTTGGTATTTTCATCCCCGATGCAAATTATGTACATATAAAAATATCCACATTTTGTAGTATCAAAGTCTACATTAATTTTTCATAAAGTGTATTTACACAAGGGGGCCTAGGCATGCAAGAACATTCGGATCGGTGCCGATAATGTCGTAGAGTAAGGAGCCTACAGTTCCGAGAAGTTTATATCTTATATAGTATATTACCTATATCCCCAACATTGCCAATGTCTATGAGTACAAATGCTGCACTAGCCAACTCATCACCCATGTGCAATATTGCCATGTACCATTTCCTCCCACAATGCACAACCACATCTGTGATGTCATGTGCAGATATTTAGGCAGCTTGGTTCGAGTTAAGAGTCTTTGTTTGATAGTGGCCGAGGTGAAAGTAAGATCGTCACAACAGGTGATGGTAACTGGAATAAATGTTATGGAGATGCCAGTCGTGGATCCAGAAGAAGCAGTAGCTCCATCGACCGAGGTTGGTATAGTCTCTTCAACTTCTTGGTTGAGACATCTTCGCCGTTTTTGACGGCATCGACAGCATCTTCGGACGAACTGACAGCACCATTTATTATTGCATTATCTGGTTCTTTGGCTCTACCTTCCAGTTCTTTGGATGTCCTGTCTCCGGCAGAGTTCTGGTCGTCAACTGTCTCACATCCACCAGAGAAAACTCATCACTGCAGCTACTGCGACAAAAGTATTTTCGCACCAACGCATTGCACGACAACATGAAATTCATGGCTGCATGAAGAATCCCAACCACATTAAGTATCTGTTCTTACAGAGCGGGTCGCTGTTCTAACACAACGATACTTAATGCAAACATGTAAGGCCTTGCAAAATTAAACTGCACATCACGTCAGTACATTGGCGCCTGTTATGCAACGGTGCAGTAGATGGTAGTTTCGCCTTTATGGCACCTCTGATGCAATCGGCTGCGACCAGTTTGAATGACGAGACTGTCATCTCATCACCAGGCTCACACATCTCTTACCATGAATACAACTTCATCCCTTGTTCCTGCTCCTTCCATACGTGATGCCAGTTTAGCCATCTGGTTCCACTAGTGTATTATCTACAGAACTTTCAGTAACATATCGGTGTCACTTCTCCTGCAAGGACTTTGCCTTCAAGCAACTGCACGACAGCACGAAGTTCATGAATGCCCGAATACTTGGTTTCATATTTAACGAACTAGAACTGAACATGATTTATATAAGGATGCAGAATTTACATTGACGAACATAAATAATTTTGTATTTTCTGGTAGAAATATATTTAAAAATTTAAAATCAATAATAATAATAATGTATTTTATTTCTTATTTTAACCCCATATCGTTACCACTGTTATAAAATGATTTCGTTAGAAACATACTATTATGAAAATATTTGTTTATTGAGCTCAACACTATGCTTATCGACACAAATTCTTGGAGATATAAGCGATACTTGCTAGCTGAATTACACGAGTCTGACCCTAAGAGTTCGCAAATTATATTCGCCTAAGACGATAATTATTTGCATGCTTAGAACCCGTCTTGCGAAAATGTGGTTTTATGCATACTCATTTAAAACAAATATAACAATTCAATGTGACTGTGGGCATAGGCACATAATCGGATTTTAGATTCAGATCCAACTGAAAAAAAATCTGAGTTCTATGATAGGTTACCCAATATACATTTGCATTTATAAAGTTTATTTAAGAGGCAGACCAAAATGAAAATTCTATACATTTTATTAACATATATCCTATTCAAAATAGTTCTTGAAAATAATCGTCATTGAGGATATGCCCTGAACCAATAATGTATTGTTTATAAGAAAATTATAATATAAATAATTTATGGAAAAAATAAAATTTATATGTGTAATACATTAAATGTTAAATATAGGTACGAGTAAATGTGCTGGAGTCGATTTGGATGATTCGCACACAAAATGTAAAGTGATTAGGAGGGAGGGGGGTTTGTTGTTGTAAGGGCAGGAAGGCGTAGGGTGGGGATTGGGGTGGTGGGTTATGGCTCTGGGTGGGGGCGAGCCTCTAGTGGTTTATTTTTGTTTATATCTTACTGACTGCTCAATGTGGCTGGTCAGTCACATTCAACAGTCTCTCTCAGCCACATTGAGTAGTTTTTCAGCTATATTGATCAGCAAGAACTTTCCGCCCCCCTATTTTTAAGTTTTTGTGTTTGGAAGGAAGAAATGTGTAATTTTGATGACGAAATGTTATTTTCGAAATCCTTATGGGTTATTTTGGACATCGGCTGTGACCTCAACCAAGATGGCAGATGGCTCCTAGCTCCTTCTCCATCCATCCATTTTCCCGGACATACTATTTCGTACTACTGACGCCACTACACTCTATTCGCCACTTCAACACACTCTCTCCCAACACCACCGGATTCACGATGTTGAACAGGTGTCATGGGTAGAAGTGCCAGAGGAACATGATAATGTAAACCTATCTAAAAAAATTGATTGTTTATTTTTTAAGCAGATAAATGGAGGCAACAGTGGCTCTGATGCATACACGGTTGCTTATCTGTCAGTCACATTGGCCCGCACGATCCTTATGTCCAGGTGCTAATCAGTGCAGCAGGGTTGCACTGGTAGGGTAGGCAGCTGTGGGAAGCCTATGACACCCATCTTCTCCACCTACGTTTGATCACGTTATGCCCCAAGCGAGTGGCGATTCGGCGGAATATCCAGCCACCCTTTCGGAGTCCCACTATATGATCATGCTCAAAGCCACTTGATTGTTAAATTGGTGCTCGTAGTGGTCTTCCAGGCATTGCAGACACACTTTGTGATGCGCATGCAATAGAATCGCACAGCCAACTTCAACCGCTGTGGTGTCATACGACGTGCGATAAGATACTTGGTCTAATGGCTGCTAACCGGTGCAGATGAGTGGTGCCCTTCCACTTACGATCAGAGTGACCTCTGCACACAAAATGTTTTTGTTGTAAAACTCATTTGGATTGGACGATGTTTACTAGGTGTTCTTCATTGCATTCCACTAGTATATACAAAATCTTTTCAATACAAAAAATAATGAATTGTAGGTACAAATAGGAAATTAAGAAAAATTGCTGCAAGTTAAACTGCTAGACTTGTATTCTGCATTGAAACCTACTCACTCTTCATTGGCTCACATAGGCGAGTAGTTAGTGTCCACCTTCTACAGCAATCGTTGCAGGTTCGAATGCACCCGCTTCCCAAATTTTCTAAAAATATTCACGTATGTAATTTTAAAGTGTAAATTTAACATTTTTGCATAATAATTATTCGAATTCACCTTAAAAATTCTTATGCGATGATATGTAAAAGTATACAAATACACCATAAAGGTATTTAAACATTAAAATTGTTTTAACTTAATCCGTTTTTTTTTTGTCAAACTGAATTATAAGTGGTGGTCAGCACTAAGATTCCTTATCCTAACATTTAAAGTATGTTCATAATGGAGTAATAGAGTCTGGGGATTGTTCGTGAGGGTTGTGTTGAGGGGGGAGAGGTGGATTTGAAATGGTAGAGGGTGTTTGGTGGTGGAGAAGTTGTTGGGTGGGGTGGAGGTGTGAATGGTAGGTGATGGGGAATGGTCTACCTTTGCATATGTAATCTCATATGGCTGACCTGTAATTTGATTTCTTAATGGCTATGACAACATATTCATACTCGCCTTGAAAATATGTGTCCAATGATATGTAACAAGTATTTTAATATTTTAAATTCTCGAAAATTAAATAATAATACACATATTTTAATACATAAATTTTATTTACATCACACCGAATCTGAGATAGTAGGTGGCGCCTCTGACATCGCTTGACTCATAAATATGATTCCAAGATGGATTCATCGAATCAAATTAAGGGATCATGCAGCCACATTGAGAAACGATAAGTTTAATGTATGTCTAGGGAATTTCAAATTTTTTTTTTGTGGAAAAGGTTATTTTTGGGGTAAAATGGGACATTTTGAAGCCAAAATGTGACATTCTAAGGAAATAACAGTAATTATTGATCAATCGGGAGGCTACCTGTGGGGTCTGGAACACCTGCCCGAAAGGCTCCATGGCTCCACACCTCAGTTTACGGCAACAGAAGCACCATAATTGTACTATTTATGTAGGGATTATTGCCTCTTCAACTACGAGGCCATAAAAGACGAAGCAAGCTACTCAGCGAAGTATGGGCGAGGAAGGAACCGGCTGTAGTAAATAATTATCAATGCATTCACACAGAGTGATTAGGAAAAAAATGGAAAACAAAAAAAAAGGATGGCCAGACAAAAATTTCAGATCAATTCCTCTGGAATTCGGGGCCGATGTTTTCCCACTGCGCTACCTCACTAGGCGTAAAGGTGTATAATTAACTGTGTTATACAATTGCATTTTATTTTACTGTAAATGCTAATGGACTGCAGTACACTCGGATAAGTTTCTAAGCTCCAAGTATGAAACACTATATCAATGTTATTACCCTTCTCTGCATATTAAAAAAAATTCATGTCCTCTGACATGTACACCTGGACATATGGAAGCAACCATTCAATGGATTGTAACGTCAGTGTTGTGGCTTCCGTTCCAGCGGCAGTATCAATGATCGCATTCGTCTACATGTTCCTGCTAGGAATTAATTATTGTGCGTCTGTAGTCTTCGGAAAAGCCTTGGAGCATGGTGTCATGGGTACCACACCATCAGCCTTGATAATTGTCCCACGGAACCACAAATATGAATTACGCTTCACAATATACACAGAGGTGACAAAAGTCATGGGATAGCAATATGCAAATATACAGATGTCAGTTGTTTCGCGTACAAAATGTATAAATGGGCGGTGCATTGGTTGGGCTTTCTTTTGTAGCCAAGTGATTCATGTGAAAAGGTTTCTGACGTGATTATGGCCGCACGACGGGAATTAACAGACTTTGAACGCGGAATGGTAGTTGGAGATAAGCGCAGGGGACTCTTTTACATGGAATGGACTGGGTCCTCTGGTCCAACTGAACCGATCATTGACTGGAAAGGTTTATGTTCAGTTACTTGGAGACCACTTACAGCCATTCATGGGCTTCATGTACCCAAACAACGATGGAATTTTTATGGATGGCAATGCGCAATTTCGCCGGGCCACAACTGTTCGCGATTGGTTTGAAGAACATTCTGGACAATTCCAGTGAATGATTTGGCCTCCAAGATCGCCCTACATGAATCCCATTGAACATTTATGGGACATAATCGAGAAGTCAGTTCGTGCACAAACTCCTGCACCGGCAACTCTTTCGCAATTATGGACGTCTATAGAGGCAGCATGGCTCAATATTTCTGCCGGGGACTTCCAACGACTTTTTGAGTCCATGCCATGTCGAGTTGCTGCACTTCGCCAGGCAAAAGGAGGTCCGACACGATATTAGGAGGTATCCCATTACTTTTGTCACCTCAGTGTATATAAAGGATGATTCACAGCACCTGTACCACCCATTTTTCTTGGAAACAGCACAACACTGTGGGTACGCAAAAAAGTGTGATAAATATACCCTATATGAAGCATCGATTGGGAGTAATCCCATTCATCCGAACATCCGTTGGCAGGGGTTTGGGGGTTAGCTTTGAAATTGCAAATGGGAATGTATAAGAAATCATTGGAGAGTTCATCTAAAAGGAAACAACATTTACTAAGACACTTTTGTTCTAATGTGCATAATCTATTTACAATAAAGTAAATCATCTAAGTATATGGTTTGTGATGTGCGCAGTTTACACACAATGAAAATGAATAGCAAAAGTGGTTTTCTTACTACAATCAAAAGGAAATCAATGAAACATATTGTTTTTTTTTTTGGCGTGCATACCTAGTGTACGTACAATCAAAAGGACACCGGGTGTACTGTAAGTAAATACCGGTATGGTGTGAGAGAACTACAGTTAATAGGCAACTGGGAACACTCATTGGCACACAGCACACTTCATAAGTGTTCGAAATATCGACCATCCTGTATCAGACACGGCTCTGCTCTCTGCCTTACATTCGCGGACGCTCGGGGGACCTCAGCAATGATGAGAGATCCACATGCTGCTCTGATTCTGTTATTCATGCAATGTAAAACGAATGACTGTTTGAATGAACGAACGTTAGATTGTCCTTTAACTTGCATGCGAAATGTGCAGTTCCTATAAGTGGTAGATGGCTTAACTGTTTGCTTTTTTGTGCTGCCTTATTCTCCGAGTTTTTTCGGAAACAGTCTAATAATAACAGTTAAGTGTATCCAATTATCATTGGTTGTGCGTTAGCTATGCATGTCAGATACACAATGTGCGCCGTTACGGTATTGCCGGTTGGAGTGTGAGACTCGCTTTGATACTAGCAGTGAGCTGTGTGCCTTACTGCATGGACTCGTGCAGTTGGTATAAGACTGTTTACGAGCCAAAATTGAGAATAATGCAGCACTACGCAGCAAGAAGATAAGCAATCTACCCCACACAAGAACTGCAAGCTTTGCATTCAAGTTAACTGGCAAACCGAAAGGTCGTTCATTCAGACGGTTATTCGTTTTACATTGCAACCATTAATCGCGTGTGTTGTTTCAGTGTCAGACATTGTCTGTCTGTGGTTTTGCTTTCTAAAATGGAATGCTGTTTACAAACGAAGAAGCATTTTACACGCTGATGATACCAGGGGAATGTCGTTGGAACTACAGAGCTGCTGCCCATTTGTAAGCAGAGAGATACCCACAGCCCGTCCGAGAGTCGTACAATGTCTTCCAGCATCTTGCATGTCACATGTGCACAACCGGGCTAGTGCAACCGACACGCAACAAACGTCGTCGCATCAGACGACCTGTCAGGAACGAGATGGCTGTTGATGTACTTGCTACCATGGCAGTTAATCCTCATTATTCTACATGGAGGATTGCCTGAGACTCAGGATTGTCTCAAAGTACAGTGTGGAGAATCCTCACTGATAATAGTTTACATCTGTACCATGTACAGCTGCGCCAAGAACTTGGGAATAATGATATTCCTAAGCACATTAATTTCTGACACTGGTACCTGAACAAGGACTATGCTTTCCATCGCAGCATTTTGTGGACTGATGAGGCCACATTCAAGAGTAATGGCAACTTTAACATTCATAATGCCCATTACTGGTCTACAGTCCATCCACATTGGCTCTGTTAAATGGATAACCAGCATGTGTGGAGCCTTAATACTTCGTATGGCCTTCTGGGACATCGTGTTATTGGATCATAATTTTTTCAAGGGCAATTGAATGGTGCAGCATATGCAGACTTTCTAGAGAAAATTATATATCAGCTATTGGAAGATGTCTCTTTCGCTCTGGGATTAACACTGTGGCTTCAACAGGATGGCTGACCTGCTCACTTTTCACGCAGAGCTCGGCTAGTTGCTTACATGTTATTTCCCAGACGGTGGATTTTTACGAATGGGTCCTACAGCTTGGCCACCATGTTTTCCGAACTTGTCTGAAACAACTTATTTTTGTGGGGGAGAAATAAAGACATCGTCTACGGCGTGCGCCTAACAATGAGGGAAGATATGAAGACAGAATCAGAACAGCATGTTGATCTCTCAGCTGTGCAGAGGTCCGCCGAGCAACCGCGAACGTATAAAGGAGAGAAGAGTCGTGTGTAATACAGGATGGTCGACATTTCTAACACTTACGAAGGATGATGTGTGCGAATGTGTGTTCCCAGTTTCCATTTCACAGTGGTTCTCTCGCACCATACCGGTATTTACAGTACACCAGACATCCTTTTGATTATATGTACGTAAACTAGGCATGCACTCCAGAAAAACAATGATTTGTTGATTTCCATTTGATTGTTGTAAGAATAAAAATAGTTTTAGTTGAGTTTCACTGTGCGTAAACTACGCACATCACAAACCACATGCTTACATGATTTATTTTATTGTGCATAAACAATGCACATCAGAAAACATCTTTGTCAGTAAATGTTGTTTTCTTTTCTACAATATATCCAACGATACCATATATGACTTATGTTCCCGTTTTCAATTTCAAAGCACATGCCCTCTACCCCTACCTCCATTATGTTCGGTGGAATGGAATTACTATCAATCGATTATGCATATAGGGTATTTTTATCACAATTTTTTCGCAAACATTCCGGTGTCGTGTTTTTGCCGAGAAAAAGGGGTTATACGGGTGCTGTTAATCAACCTATACATGTATATATGTTTTGCGCTGCCATTCGAATCTCGGACGAGAGTACTACGGTCCTGGCAGATAGGGCGTGTACACATGAACTTCAGCCTTAGCGACAGCTACTTCAAAACTTGTGGGTTCGTCCACATTAAAAAAAATTTCCATGTCCATACTTGTTAACTCTAAATCCTAGTCTTCTAAGGAAATCCACATTTTCAGGTGCTAATACGCTGAGTGCTCGTCTCGTACTGACTTCCGGTTTTCTACCATTTGCTTCTTATATCTCATTCTTTCTCCATCCCTTAAATTTCAGACCCATTTTTCCGCAAATGTAAGTGCGCCTTAATTTCGACACCACGGAAATTAATCAGACGACTGTCATGATCTACTATAAACGCGATCACTTCCTGTACATTCTCCGTCGCGACCGGGACGTAAATGGGCGTCTTCTATACATCCACAAACTTAAAGTCTGAAGGAATCAATATGGAAAATTCAGGTATTATGTGACTGGGATTACCATTAAGGTATGATCCGGTAACCAAACTACAATTTATTCTAATAATGTTAACAGGGGAAATGTTTACTGGGAGGATCGATTCGTGCCTTTGTTGGCTTCGTACATCTTGTTCGTAAATCCGAGCATGGAGGCAAGAGTATCACTATTTGTGAAGTCTATCTTGGCGGTACAGTATCTCTCGATGTGCAAAGTATTCGCATTACCTCGTAGCAGTAGCATCACTTGCGGTTATGATACATGCTTAAGGTAATGTGCTATATCTTCAATCTTAAACAAATCTGTCGGTACATGCACCTCGCCGGTCTTACAGTCATCCTTAATGTAGACGAACATGCAATTGCGTTCTATTCATTCGGTACAGAGAAGTAGGTTTGAAAATCTATGATCACCACAGACCAAGCCCTATCCAGGTTCAGAAGAGGGAAATTCATCATGCACAATTCCGAGCTGTTGCCTGTCAAAATAAAGGTTACAAACATGACTGATGCTTAGAATTAGTGCATCCTTTGTGAAGTATAGTTTGCTGTATATCTACCTCGAAAGGAAGCACAGGCACAGGTGACGACAGTTCCACTCACAAGGCAGCTGCTCTGCTTTGTTAATGTAACATAATCTTATGTCTCTGAAAAATGTGGTGGTGCTCTTAAATTACCATATCTGTCAAAGTATTCCACTGTGCCCCACACTTTTTATACGCGGTCCAATGGGTCCCTGGCCCTCGACTAGTATCCAGGTTTACAATGCCACACTCCGTATGTCGTGGACCGTGCAGTAGATGGTTGCACATGAACACACCTAAGAAATTAGCAGTTTTTAATTTTCATGCAAACTTTTGAATGTCTATGTCTGTGACAAAACGATTGGGTATTGATTTAAGACTCCCTCTTTTTCTTTTTATTTTGTCTTCTCATTCCCCCTCCGCCACCAACCTAAATGGCATTGTCTTAGGTATATTCGACACCAATTATTACCTCTGGCGAGCGCCTCCAAATGTCTACTGTGTCGGATCGCTTCAGCCAACTGCTTACTTTGCTCCTTAGCAGCGTTCACTGCTCTGACTATTCTTCTCGTCCCTCCTATTAGGCTGCCGAGGGCGCAGAATGCTAGCAGTACAAACAGTAGGATGCCATCTCGATTAATTAATTTGCAAGGTTTCCCCTGAGTCTTCCCAGTTTTTCTTCCTTCCGAACTCCAAACCCATTTCCCTCTTTACTTTAGTTTTCATAATCTTGGACACACTCCAGGCTTCTAGGCGCTCGCCGAGTTTGGACTTGAGTGATCTGACTATCGACTTGGCTTTTTCGGTGATAACAGTGTTCGCTGTGTGCCTATCTTCCAAATTGCTACTGGTCGCATAGGCACTGTCACGTTTCTTGCACACCTCGTCCAACTGATTGATAGGAATGTTTATGTGTGCCAATATCTGAGCTATATGTGTCTAGACATGTGACAGGCCCACAATACTTATAGCCTCGATGAGGAGGTTATTGATAAGCACATTCACCAGTCAGTGTCTGCTCTTGAGCTTACTACCATGACACATTACAGCATACTAACGGAACTTGCACACTACAGCATATTAATGCCACTTGCAAGATTCAGCTACTTTATACATTTTTTTCGCGGTGTAGCTGTCCACTTCACCTGATCTTGAACTTGGTCATCCACATCACCTTACCTCAGGTGTGAAATACTTACTACATCACTAGACCTCGAACGTTGCCTCCCACTTTGCTGGATTGCATAAGTACCAGTGGTTTGTCTGTTCGTGTGTCAGCTCAATGAAGATTGTGCAACAGTCCACCATGCTTTCTGTTCACATCACTGTGGATGATAAGGCAGGTTTGCGCTGATTGCGACACGGGTAGCTGCTGCTAAACACTGTGCACTGTATCATAGCAGGACCAAGCAACTGTGGAAAAACATGTGTGCTTCTGAGCTTGTTGGAGGGTGGTCTTTGGTTGGAGAATGTTTACCTTCTAACGAACTAGCTTTTAAGCCATTCGTATGTGAAAGTTGCGAGAGGGGGGGGGGTATCTGAAATAATGACTCATGATTAGGTAGAGCACAACAGAATAAGATGAGGTTTATTAACATTAAGATTATACAATTACTATTTATGTTACTATTGATAGGGGGAGCTTTAAATTTAATACCAAGATGATTATTCATTATATTTACCTCACACCATTTTATTACAATCTGCTGGAAAGTCATCACCTTGTTAATGTTGCTGGAGGCTTGTTCTACGAGACGGTTAACGACGGCCGGACACACCCATCTTCCGTTGTCTTCACTCTGCTCGGGTCGACAACAAAAGACGCTGTTCCGGGTGTTACGCCGGCCTAATCGGGCGCGTTGTTTTTGCGGCCCCATTTGCTGGCCAGTGGAGGGGGATTTCTGCTACTGTCTTCTTTCTGCTCGGTGGTGTTGCAATCACGCTCGTTTCCTGGTTTAATCTTTCAAGGTGTGATCGGGCAGGCTGTTCAGCTAAGGCCTGATCAAACCATAACAACCTTTACTCGAAATCAGCCAAAATATCAGTGCCTCGCCCAGATATTACAGGCTGTTGAGGGCATGCAGTATTTACCATGCAGTGGCAATGAAGATTATGTTCCACCTGATCAAGCCAAACACAACTCTGATGATGTTGCATGCGAGAAGCAGTCGTTATGCAGCAGTATTCTAGCATTTGGCGACATGTATCGACTGATTGTTTTTACCTGGATCAAACTTATTTGAGCATACCTCAACAGCTCCTGCACGATATTTCTAATTTCCTCGTTCTATTCCACAAGGATGACATATATTTACATCATGTTTACTCCGATCACATTAATACATACATGCCATTTGACAAGTTGAAGGCTATGTGTGCATGTTGCTAGCATGATCCTCGCGGATTCCTTGTGATACCTAAGGAAATTCTGCTGTATAAGGGTAGGTATCGCAGGGGAAACAATCAGCTCATAAACATGCATCAGTGAGCGATGAGCTACACCATAACAAAGTCCAGGCATAGCAGTCTGAAGTGTATTTCAGATAGCTGTGTTACATCTACCGGCAATTGCCCCTCTAGTTTCGGGGGGAAGCTTGTTAAGAATGTCGGTGAGCCGAAACAGGGCTGCGATGCTACTAATGTTTCATTTGTCTTGCCCGTCACTCATATTTGCGCCCTGATGACTGGCGCGAACCAACTCGCTGCTTTAGATACGAATATCAATAATGTAGGAGGGCAGGTAGCCAGCAAGGTTCTTCAAGCATTGACTACAAATACAGATACCCAAATTTGTGCATTGACTGAGAATGTGGGCATACGGTCTGCTTTAGACACAAAGCTCTCGGCTGTGGAAGATCATCTAGTCAGGAGAGCTGCATTGTCTGCTAAAACAGATGCATAAATTCGCACCTTAAGGTGGCCGGCTCGAGGCTGTGGAAGACAGGTTATGCGACAGGATTGTACAGGCCTAGTATAAAAGAATACCGCAACTATGAAGGTCTATAATATCAAAACCAAACAACCTACAAACTTGATTGACCAATCAAATGAACCGCGGAACAGTGAAGTTATTTTATCATACATTCATAAATGTTCAATGCGACCACCATAAGCGGCCCGAAAGTCATATACGCGATAATCAAACTAGTTCCCCGCTCTTATCAGCATTTCCAGTGTTACGGTTGGATGGTGTTCGTAACAGGATGTACACTGCAGATCCAAAAAACTGGCACACCTGCCTAATATCGTGTACGGCCCCCGCGAGCACGCAGAATTGCCACAAGACGACGTGGCATGGACTCCACTAATGTCTGAAGGTATGTAGGAGGCAATTCACACCATGAATCCTGCAGGGAGTCCATAAATCCATAGGAGCGCGAGGCAGTGGAGATCTCTTCTGAACAGCACGTTGCAAGGCATCCCAAATATACTCAATAATGTTCATGTCAGGTGATTTAGGTGGACAATGGAAGTGTCTAAAGTCAGAAGAGTGTTCCTGGAGCCGCTCGGTAGCAACTCTCGACGTGTGGGGTGTCCCATTGCCCTGCTGGAATTGTCCACGTCCGTCGGAAAACACATTGGAGATAAATGGGTGCAGGTGATCGGACAGGATGCTTACGAATCTGTCACTTGTCAGAGTAGTATCTAGATGTATCAGGGGTCCCATTTCACGCCAACTGCAAATGCACCATACCATGACAGAGCCTCCACCAGTTTGAACAGTACCCTGTTGACATGTAGGGTTCATGGATTCATGAGGATGTCTTCATACCCGTACACGTCCATCCGCCTCATACAATTGGAAACGAGACTAGTCAGACCAGGCAATGTGTTTCCAGTCACCAACAGTCTAATGGCGGTGTTGCCGGGCCCAGGCGAGGCGTAAAGCTTTGTGTCGTGCAGTCAACAACGGTACACGAGTGGGTCTTTTGCTCCGAAAGCCCATATCAATGATGGTCGGTTGAATAGTTCGCACGCTGGCACCCAACATTTAAATCTGCGCCAATTTGAGAAAGGGCTGCACGTCTGTCATGTTTAATGATTCTCGTCAGGCGTCGTTTGTCCCATTCGTTCACAATCATTTTGCGGTCGCAGCGATGTCGAAGATTTAATGTTTTACCGGATTCCCGATATTCACGGTACACTCGTGAAATAGTCGTACGCGAAAATCCAAATGTTATCGCTACCTCCGAAATGCTATGTTCCATCTCTCGTTCACCGACCATAACACCACGTTCAAACTCACTTAAAACTTGATAACCTACCATTGTAGCAGCAGTAACCGATCTAGCAACCTTGCCAGACGCTTGTTGTCTTATATATGCGCTGCCAACCGTATCGCGTTTTTCTGATTGGTTCCATACCTCTGTTATTTGCATACGCACGCCTATACCGGTTTTTTCGTTCTCTCCAGTGTATATCCGGCAGCGCCGATAAGCACTATCTCGAAAATCTCATTCTCAAATTTGTTTTAGCTCATGTTGAAGGGATCAGAGTGGTGAATATAATTAATAAGAAGTAATAATTATTGAATATATATATATACATATAACTAAAATTAAAACTATGTAAAGCTTACAAATACTTAACAATGCTATAATATTTTAAGAAAAATAACTCTTACGGGCATGTTAAAGGGAACATACTTTAAAATCAAATATAAATAACATTACACAACTTAAATAAAGGATGAAACAAATTCCATAGATATGTATAACATGAAGACTACAAACTACAAAATGAAATTGAATTGTTTCGGTAACTCAGGCTCCAGTTATGTAATCTTCTAAAAGGATGAAGATGGAGTTAGGTGACGAAATTTGGATGTTTCGTAAATTAGTTGGTACTAATGGGGACATTAATGTATTGGGTCATGTACAATATGTTTACACTACCTAAATAAAGTATGTAAAATTATTCAGTGTTATTAATTACTTTTAAATACTCTTATTCCCTTTAACATGTACGAAAACGTGTTTGACCTTGAACGTAGTTGCAAGACCGGAAGTTCTTATCAGTTTGGCCGGATAGACTTCCGGTGATAATTTAACATGGTGGGTATTGGGCTACCGTTGCGGCAACGCCTAGACTTATGGAGCGTTGCCGCGGAGTTTCTAGGTATTGTATCTGCGGTGTGTTAAAAAACTGTTTTCAATTTTTACACACAGACTGTGTTTTGACTCGTATATTTCACAGTTTTATGTGCTGTCTTTATTAATTTTATGTATAGAACGCCGTCTGATACATTACGTTTTCTTGAATTAAGAACATAAATAATAAAATCAAGAAATTGAAAGAATGAAATAATGCATTTACTGCAAAATATTTGTTATGATGCGTTAGTTTCTTTATCACTTGGCTCACATACTAGCAAGAATATATATGTATTTCACCAATATAATAAAGTCGTGTCCTTAATCAAACGTCTTTTCTTTGTAGTAGTTTATTTTATTTGTTACGAATAGTTCTAGGGTCAATTGGTTTTGTATGAAGTAGCTCTAGCACGCCTGGCTTTTGCAAACCAGCCGTTCAGCATAAAGACGCCATGCTAGAATAGACGACTGTCAATGTAGCGTGAGTTTTATGGTCAAATATTAACTATATTTAAAACATCGGTTAATTAACTACATTTAATACATGAGAATTGCTTATTTTAAATAATTAGTAAAACAGTTTTTCTCATGTTGAAAATTCGAGTGCAAACTTTCGAAGGATACAAAAAAATTTTGAAATTAAGTTTTTCATAACAGAAATGTATGAAAGATAGAATAAGTTGAAGCATACCGTACGAAGCGTGATACATTTCTGTACAGATCCTCAAAACTCCATACCATTTGATTATTTGGTTCGTCCACAGCGACGAGTTTCTTTTATGTAGCACGCGATTTTTCAACCACATGATGAGCTTCCCGTCCGAGAGGTCTAGCTAGGCCTGACTTTACGAGTTTCACTTGAAATAGGCAACATCTCCATTGGTAAACCTTCCTTATACTCACCTTGAACAAGTATTACGTAAGTTCTCTGTGCTGACGTATTTACCGTCCAGCGCCCCGTGCAGTTTGAGATATTCCACAAATACGCAAACCGTGTTGCTATCGTTCGTTTTCAAGCCATCTTTGGAAAGGATATGTACATTTCGTTTAGCACGTCCGAAATTACTTTTGTAGTCTCTCTGACGATGCACCCAATTGTTGTTTCCTCTCTTACTAAGTATAAGCCCATCGACACAAATGTGCTCTCAGTAGCCAAGTACCTGTAAAAAATAGATGGAATATAGAAACATGGTTCATTTTCATATTGTTATCCTACATTTTTTAGCTATAAATATTATTTTTTAAATGTTTACTTTTATGTGTAGGTGTATGTGTGAGAGTGTGTGTTAGCTAATACTTCAACTATGTCGTAGCCTATTTTTTTATTTTTCTCTCTTCAAATTCTTTTTTATAATTATTGTTTTCAGTTGTTAAGTGTACAGACAAATAAAGAAACCTTCGCACTGTTTTTGCTCGTAAAATGACTTTTTCTCCAAGTGGTTCAGGGACCAAAATTAGAAAAGCTTATTATTTGTCCAATGTTGTGAATTCTCGCTTTGTAAAGACATGGAAACTTGCCAGAGGTACCTGAGAAAGTCAATTCTCAAACCATCTCCAAGGATGCTTTCGAGGCCTTAACTTGCGATGACAACAATTGTGATGATCATGAACTCGACAGTCCTTCAGAAACCAGATCGTGGCTTACACATACTGTATAATTCACACTCCCCCTACCACTCCCACTTCTAATGACGAAACTACCAACTGCAGTGCCTTAACCTGTTGAGGTAGAGCATCGAGAAACGGATAAAAATAACTAATTTCCCGAAAAAAATTATACTAAATATGACACCAAAGTAAAACGCTGAGGTCGAAGCTGATAAATGACCCACTGCTTATCTCAAAACCAAGAAGGCCCGACTAGAGGTTATCTCAAGTCAAAGAAACTCAGAAGATGAAAGAAAAGAGGCCCCTAATATGTTTTATTGAGATTAATACCACAGTTATTTACGTTCAGTGACACTCAATTGAAATTATTCAAGCGCCGAGTGTTAGGCCTCATTGGCGATATTGCATTAA
>NQII01002114.1:184522-218059 GCA_002778355.1 Clitarchus hookeri | reverse complement strand
AATCACTGCCTGCCGCTCGAACTACTTTGCAGAGTGTTAAAAATACAGGTTATTTTAAAGAAACTAAAACGTGATCCAATGCGCTGAACTATGAAAAGAACACACACTTCAGATTATGCCTGTAAATTACTTTTAAGATGTCACGCACACTAGAAACACCATTTCAAAGAACTCCAACATGGTTATCACAGTTTTTTCAAAGCACTATATCTCAAAATATACGCGTTATATACACATCAAATTACTCTCGGGGCATGAACTGAATCTTGCTACAGATTTTCCGTCAATAAAATTATAGCGTGACCGCTGAAAGTCCCATAGGTACACGGAGAATGACTAGAACACTGCACGTCAGTTCAGAGCCTTGTGCTTAGCGGCGATGGCGCACTTATAGCACGTGCCAATGTTGACCTTACAGCTCTTGCGCTTCTCGGCCTCAAACGTGAAAAAAAGCTCCAAGCAGGCGGGCCCCTTAATAGAAACGAGCTCCATTGCATCCGCTCCTACGATGGCACCGTTTTTGCAACTATCGCTTTCTTCAATATCGTCCTCATCTACATCGCCGTCGTTAGTGCTAACGCAACAGTACACTGATAGAGGCTAATTTTACGAACATTTTTGACATTCCCGTAAACTCAGCGAATTTACTGCTTTTAATATTATTCAATAAAAATGACAGCCTCTCTTCCTTTTCATTTTAAATATTTAATTATTACTTATATTTTGTTAGAATATAATTTGCAAAATACTTTTTCTTTGATACTAAATTTTAATATATATTACGTGTTTCTTCGCATTTATTATTTTGTGTTTTGAAAAACTCTTTTTATGTCGTTAGTGTTGTATATGTTTGAATAATTTGATCGAAGTAATGTGAAAAAAATACTTTTTCATTGTTAATACAATTTGATAAAAATATTTTTTTTTACATTAATTACTTTGTATTTTCAAAAACTCTTTTAATGTTATTAGGGCTGTGCATGTTTGAATAATTTGAGCAATATAACCGCACGTATATCATGACCAAATAAAAAGTAATAAGTAGGGGGCCTACATTTTACATATGATTAATTAAAAATGGTGACATATTTTTTAACACTTAACAATTCTTACCTGGGGGTGATCAGCAATCTTTCCTTTGTGCTTACACATTCTCGCTTTGTCAAGGCAGGGACAGTCAGCTCTAGTAAGTTCTTGTAAGAAGCTTTTGACATCCTGTACCGCGCAATGAATTTGGGATCGGTTTCTTTCAGCTGAGTAGCAGCTTAAAAACACCTGTACTTAATATTTATTTCAATGTAAAGATGAGTCCAGAACATCCTGCCACCCCTTCGCCGTCTTCGATATTGTCACCTCACTTCAGTTCTATATGTCTTCTTCACTAGAGAGGTTGTACGATATTGATTTGAATTCGTCTAAAATTCAGTTGTTCCATCTGCGGACAACTGCAACCCGTTCGCAACTAAAGTTTCAAAACAATCTAATTTGAAACCAGTTGCCCAATTCGTGTTGCAGGGTAGTCGGCCCGTGACTAGAGGGCCTTAGTGTAACCACTTCGATTAATTATATCTTGAACGAGGCACGTGCATATTTTGTTAATGGGAAGGCTACATGTATACAAATAATACAGAAAATGCAATTTTTTTTTATTTTGAAATATTGTTTGCCAAAGCTAGGTGCACAATTAGTCATCCTAAGCGGGAAGCCTCTTACAGAACTGACTACAACAATAGGAAGCTATTAGCAATTTACAGCTAAGAAGATATTGTCGTTTCCAAATTCGTATGGATGTGCCAGTTACTCTCTCATCTCCGATCCTTTCGGAAAATATATATATAACAGAAACGATTGTATTCAAGGAAACGTCTGCATCCGAATCGTTTTAAGATTGGTTTACGTTATATTTCGTGTAGTACTTAAGAAATGTGTGCATAGAACGTATGCAAACATCTGTGGTTCACAGAGAATGGACTCCCATAATTTTCAACCAATCACACACAAGTATAAATTAGCCTGATTTTAGTGAGGAAGTGATTAATTAGCAAATACTTAAATTTTGACTAATTTTTTTAATCAATAAAATATATTAAATGTAATTTTTCTTTAGGAATAATGCATTCATATATATATACAACGAATTACTTCTTATTCTTTTTTCCTTTTGCAATTCTGTTAGCCAAGGGGCTTACGTACATGACAAAAAGTATAATGTCGCCATTTCGTACATGTATACACGTCAAGCATGCCTACCAACACTACACGTACACAATCATTACCTACACACTTTTCATCGTGAACCGAGCCGTATTTTTAACGCTATCAGTGTTCAAGTCAGATTACAGTTTTGAAGGGTTTATTTTGTGTGTTACAGTTTGTATACTGTGATAATAAAAAAATTAGAAAAATATGTAGGGATTAATTAAAATGAATGAATGGAAGTTCAGTTAAAATAAGTAATATATATAATTTATATTCTTAATGAATTAAGCAGCAAGGAACTATTTTCCAAGTTTAAACGTAATACATTATTATCAAGGATACCAGATTTTAGAAAAAAAAATTTCCGAGCATGCTAAACTTCAGTATCCTACCTGTATACCTGCAGCTGTCCTTTGATTATTGGCAGCATGTGCCCAAAAATACAATTTTTTTTTAAATTTACTGGGACAATCAGAATTGTTTACTTTGGTACTGAACAGTTATCCGCATACATACACGTAGAACTCGTACGTTGTAAAATCGTCCGAACATGAAAGTCGATCTCACCTGTAATGTTTTGAAATACAACTATTCAAGAACTCTTTACGAGAAAATTTGGCGTCCTTAAGCATTACATATAAACGTTAACATTTTAATGTGTTATAGCTTATGCAGAAATTTACGTAATAAAAATACCGGATTTGTGCCAGGGGAACACATTAATATACTGTTACAAGTGGCTGACGCCGAATCTAATATCGTGAGATACTGCGGTCATGACAACAATAAAAGAACTAAATTTTAAATAATAATAAATTTATAATGTTTTAAAAATACGCACAATTAGTATTTACAAAAAAACTACCAATTCCTATTATTACCACTTATTCTTCCTATCAGTGACATCAATTTTTACGCTGATCTCAATGATTAATGAAGTCCTTACCACTGTATTTACACTAGCTGCATTCTATCTTCATCTGTTAATAACACATATACGATCACGATGTCCAATATCAGATATTAACATCATTCCAAATCTCACCAATTATGCATAAAGTCCCATTTTCTTACAGTTCAGCCTGTCTATATCAGTCTTTGCTCTCCCGGTGGTCGCAAACCACACTCGCTGGTTACTGCACCGCAGCCCTTCATCCCAGTCATCGTCCACCGCACTCGCTGGTCACAGCTCTGTCGTCCGTCATTCTGATGATTACCACATACCTGGAACTAATGACCATTAAAGACTCTCGACACAGAGGTAAGCGGCGGCTTATGTAGCAGAGTCTCAAAAAGGGAGGCGATGACCAGAAACACATTCATTGTTCCGGAGACGTGAGTGATGTGGGTACCGTTAGCGTTATCACAGCCCGCTCTGCCTCCCCTCCTCTGGATACCGGTGACGTAATTCTAAGGAGTACTATTCTACGCTCACCCGCAGGAAGAGGGGAAGGGCACGAAGACGAAGTGGCCGCATGTAACAATACTTCTAATAAGCAACCCTACTAGTAATCTGCGGATGGTCGCATCTCTCGACGTCTGATACGAGGAGGGTGCAATTGGCATCCCTTCATTAATTTGGATGTAGGCGTCTATAACGACACAATGAATGGTATCTCTTGTCTAATGGATCCGTTGGGAGAGTATTTTAGGACAACTGCCTGCTCAGCACTATGTGGATCTTCAACAAAATTGTTCGTTATAAACCAAAATATCTTTTGCTGGTTATCTTATAATTACTTATGCTAGCTTCAGTAGTTACTAGTAATTGTTAGTAACTTTGTTGGCCAAGGGATTTTGAATGAAAATTTCAGTCATTATTGGTTGAGACTCACAAACGATTTGCGTGGTGGTGAACTTCAGCGCTAAGAGTGGTGAAATGAGGGGGAGATAGTGCAGTAACGATTGCAGCTGTGGGAGAAATGCGAGCACCTCGAAAAAATTCTCCGGCCATCGGCTAGTCCGTCACATTTTCCTCGTAAGAAAATTCCAGCTGACCACACCGGGAATCGAGAATCGAACCCTTTTTGAAGTGGTGGGAGACAAGTGGTTTGACAACCATTCCACCGCGGCCATATTCCAAGAAAGACACGGATTTTAGATTACAACATACAATTTTTCGTAATTCCATGGCTTACTTAGCATGCAAGGGGACGCGAAGGCTGAGCTGTTAGCCTGCTCGCCTCCTACCAAGGCGAACCGGGTTCAATCCCCGGCCGTGTCACCGGATTTTTGCATGTGGGACTTGTGTCGGACGATGCTGCTGGTCGGTGTGTTTTCTCGGGATCTCCTTTTTCCTGCTGCTCCATACTCACCTCAATCATCCTAATCGGCTCTCAAGACCTCGCTGTTAATATCCACCCAAATCTATTCACTACACTTACCATTCAAATTTTGAACCTGGCGGTCCGCAGGAACAACGCTTCAATAATTTCGTTAATAAAGTTGCCCACTTCACAATATTTTCAACTTAAATTCATTGTTATTTTTCTGCATTATTGAACTAAAATTCTATCTACATGATACTACGACTGGGAAATCAATTTTACGAGTCTGAAATTACCCTGTTTTGTACTTCCTCTAATCCGCTTTTCCACACGAACATGTCCTGACGTCACAAGTTTATAGCAATCTCGCGTGCTGCCAGTGAATACGTTCGTCATGCAAACGGCGTGTTCTAAAATATGCATTTTAATGGCAAGTGTGTGAAATAAGAATTAAAGAAAACGAGATAAACCCAAATGACACGTTTTAACACACTGCACAATTCCAGTAAAACTTTAAAAACCACCGATTTTTTGTAAACTTACAAATAAAGAAAATGCTTATTGTTATCACGCATGTAGTATTTCATAAGTTATATTTTGTGTAATGTGAAAGCACGAAGGTTTAACTTCATAATTATTGTAACCTGTTTGATACTCATTTTAACAGCTTATGGCCTAATTTATGACAAATAACCAGATGACGACAAAACAAAAAATTATCTACGTGCACTTTTTGTTGAAAAGATAATGGCACCTATCCGCGTAATATCTCGGATACTCTATTATAATCCTTTCACGGTAACTTCCAACTTTTTTGAAGCTCTGCTAAAGTTCTACATGCACGATATTCATCCGTCTAATGTAAACAAAGCTTCACGGAGTCTAGACGATTACACTGAAGGAACAGTGCTCCGCGTTCGTGCACACTCAGTGTGTTAATACATTTCATAAGAACTATTGCTTACTAGGCATCACCAACACACCTATTTTCTTCCTGTTTTTATTCATATTAATTATAAAGGAAATAATACACTGAGAGCCAAATAAAAACTGGTACACCTGCCTAATATCGTGTAGGGGCCCCCGAGCACGCAGAAGTCCCGCAAGTCGACGTGGCACGGACTCGACTAATGTCTGAAGGTATGCAGGAGGCAACTCAGACCATGAATCCTGCAGGGCAGTATACAAATCCAATCTGCGCCAATTTGTAAAGGGTTGTACGTCTGTCACGTTTAATGATTCTCGTCAGTCGTCGTTTGTCCTGTTCTTTTACGATCATTTTCCAGCCGCAACGATGTCAAAGATGTGATGTTTTACCGGATTCCCGATATTCACAGTACAGTCAAGTGAAATGGTCGTACGCGAACATCCAAATGTTATCGCTACCTCAGAGATAACGTGCCATTGTAGCAGCAGTAACTGATCTAGCTGCCGACCGCATCGCGTTGTTCTGATTGGTTCCATGCCTCTGTTATTTGCATACGCACGCCTATACCAGTTTTTGTGGCTCTTCAGTGTATTATGTAGAGCTAAAATATGTGTAACATTTAAATTTAATAAAAAATAAGGTATTTTTATATTAACACCAAGTATAACAATTTGTGATACATGTCATATTTAGGAAATAACCAAGCACGTCATACATGGGGCGATTTTTCATAGGTTTGATTTAAAAAGTGCGAAGAAACCGCGCATAGATTATATATTGAGTTTCTTCTTATAAGAAACGAATTATAGCATAAACATTGAATGGTTTAAACGCGTGCACGCGTGAGCTCTGTTTTATCCGATACAGTATCATTTCTTAACAAAATTGATGCTTTCATAATAAGCTTGCAGATTTATAGATGTGATTATAACCCTCCAGGAAGAATATTTTTGGTTAGGCTTGAGTTACTGTACCAATTAGAAATACGGGTCGTTATAGCACGATCCTTACACATAAGGTATGTTGACAGTATATAGAAACAGCTTATTGTAGGACAAGGGCTGGGGGCTGAGGCACTACCATCATCTTGGCTCCGTCATCTTGTTTCCGTCAGCCATATTATTTTCGTCAGCCATATTGTTTTTGTCAGCCATATTGTTTTCGTTAGCAATCTTGTTTCCGCCCGCCATTTTGTTTTCGGGTGACATCTTGCTTCTGCTCGCCCCAATTTTTTTTTCGCGAGCTATCTTGTTTCTGCCATCTAGTTTACAGTTGTCTTTAGTTTACATAGGCTGTTGCTAGGGGGCAGGCTAGTTTTTGACAGCCATATTTGTTTATGAAGATGGCAGCTAGAATGCGCTGATGTCGCGCTCTCTCGGCCACCCTGTTGTTTCTAGATTTGGCCACTAGTGGCACTGCTCTTTATTTAATTTTCGCAGAGCTCAAATATCGTTTGGAGGATGGAAGGATCGAACTACTGAACCTTGGGGCGGCAAGCAGATGCTTTAGACCACTCCGGTATCGGGACATGTGCTGGGACAAAGGTTTAAAAAAAGTAGTAGCACGTGTGCGCGGGGAACGAATAAATATTTTTTCGTGATTATTCTAATGCACAGTACCAATTTTTATATACATTTTTTGACTATCTGAGGCTTATATGGACCAGCAATAAGTTTTTTTTTTCATTTAAGTCTTATTCATAGACATACAATAAGACTTTTTTTTATATATTCATAATTATTTTTAAGTTAATTTTTTTAAATATTATGAAAATGTGAACCTTAGATAAAAAACACATTTTTATTACATTTTTTATTATTCAGTTATTATTTAAATACATATTGTTCAATAAAGACATTTATTTTTCTTGTGCCGGTCATCCTACCTTCGGTTTTGGAACTGGTCATCCATCGTTCGGTTTGGAACTGCACATACATCCTTCGGTCTGGAACTGGTATAATTTTCGTCGTCACTCTCCCACTTTACCACCTGCATAGCTACTAAAGCAACCATGCGTGTGGGTCTCCGACTGGGGAGGGAGCAAAACAGTACTCTCTTACAGTACTACAGCGATATAAAACATACGTTTTAAATATCCATGGTACTGCAAGAATGAGCTGTATAGGCGGGTTACAAAGCCGAAAATTATACCAACCTAGGTCAAAAGAACACCTTGGACAGATGAGACAACGACATGAAAGAAAACAGCCGAAAATAAGTGGACAAAAGAATTGTAGATAAAGAGGAAGAAAATAAAGATAAGAAGTGGATATATGGGTTGGGTAAGAACAATACCACCTCTAGTGGTTACAATGTGCCAAGATGTCGCAAATAAAAAATATTTCACCCACACAACCCCTTTAAACGACAAGAGTTGGAACACCAAGAAAATGGCTTTAAACCCTGGTCGGAGGCCCAAACAGAAGTTGCAGCCCCAAATCCCTTTGCGGGAGTGCACAAGAGAAATTTCCGAAGTTAAATATTAGTGCAAGAATCTATAGTCAAAATTGTTGGTGGTGGCACAATCTCTCTCATGATGACATCGGTAACAGTATGTCAGGACCCATATGTGCATGCGTGCTGTAAAAACAGAAATTATTTTCACCAGAAGTGAATAATTATTTTTAACTGCGGGTAGATGGTGAAGAGTGAAATCGTTTCAGATTTAACACTTTCACCTATGCCCCCAGGGAAAAAAATATAATGGGGTGGGGGGGATGTGTAATCGCTTCTGATTTGACACCCTCGAGGTGAGGAACTGCCCTTGCATCCTGGCGTCATTCACCCAACACTCAGGGAAAGATACATTAGTTTTAACACACCAGTTCCGCACCCCCTCCCCACCAACTAGCTAATTGCTTCAATCAGCACTATATTCATCATCAGTTGTAAAGCTGTAATGGTTAACTGAACCTTCAACAGACTAAAAGTGACACACTTGACAAAATATAAAATTCATCTTGAATGTGCTGTGGTGTGGTACTGTATGAAAATTTTAAATTCTCATATCCATATAGTTCTGTCAGTATTCCGCCGTCAAATATCTGTCTCTTGTCGCCCGGCCATGTGAGCGCAATTTTGTTCATGCACTGGGTGTAAATTTCGTGGTGGTATGATCTGATGTTATTCATGGTTACACGCACGATTTTCTACTGCTTCAACACTTCTGTAATCTTCAAATGTAATTTTATTTTTCAGATTTGTCTTATGGACTCCTTTTGCCTTCTTGGTTACTTTGTCACCACATACATAACTATAGATTTGGCACGCAGCCCCACGAACTCGCTCATTAGTTCGCCACCACACTCGTCTTTAAATATCCCCACCACTTTCCTGTTGGTGGGGAGTAGCAGGGATGAGTTGGTGGGTAGGCGTTGGCATCCATCTATTCCATGAGCGTGGTGTCTGCGGTCAGGTCTGCCCAATAATCATGTGTTTACATTTTATACATTTATGACTCAGTATCTGTATAGAGCAGATTAATCTTGTTTTTGTACTTATTTCTCATTACGTCGTGATGGAACCTATACATTAATGGCTTGGACAAGTCGAGGACTGAAGACCAGGCATAAATAGGTTTATCAAACAATATTGTTTCCTTTTCCATTTTCATAAGGGATAGGTTTTTGTCCTAAATCGTCCTGCACTTGAAGGTGGGAATGGAAATAAATTTCTTCAGTTTTCTTCCATTATACAGTAATTACATGACTTGTCTGTTCCTTTTATTTTCCATTAGTTTTCAATATGTTTTGTTGTTCATAAGCTTAAAAAAATCTTTCACAATATAATTGCCTGCTGCCTGCCTTTTTTCCGTATTGAGATCTATGTAGGGCTTGAGCCATACCTCTTGTTCGAATTGCAGCATACGAGGGATTTTCTCATCTTTGAGCCAATGTTCAATTGCTTGCTTGAAGTTGATAAAATGCACAATGTAGTCTATATTTTTTGCAACATCGTCAATAATTTTTTGTTCTCGCCACCTGAAGGACACTTGTTGACGGCAAGAATGGCAGACATTATGCGATTCGTGGAGTTCTGCAAGATATTCTATGTCTACCTCCAGCACATAGCCGAATATGCTATTATTTGGCACCGCTGTGGCATCGATGCCTGTGTTCACCCACACGAAGTCATGCACGGGGAGGGGCAGAGACTTCGCCCAACCGTACAAAATGGTTCGCGTCTACGTGCTGGAGGTAGACGAGTGGCTTGCTGTCATCGTACATGGACGGAATGTACTTGTTACTGGCTTTTATATGATGCTTCACACATTGGAACACTCCATCTCTGATACCTTTTTCAATGAATAAATACTTGTCGTAATCTGTTAGCATGTCTAGCTAGACCTTGGTGTGCTTCAATGTTGCATGGAGCGGGAAGCCTGGCACGCTCATGCTTTCCTAAAGTTTTCAAATACATACTCGTATGAAAACAACAAAACATCAGTCTTCAAATAAATTTTAGAATAATCTTCTATTGTTTTACAGTATAAAATTTTTTAAGTGCATGAGCTTAATCTTCTTCACTTATGGCTATGACCATCAATCTGTTTTAAAACTTATCACTGGGGGGCCACTGCGTCTCTTCAAGTTTCTGCAGGATGTCATTGTAATCATAGGGGAACACTTTCTTTCTCCCTACTAATTCCAGCTCGTCTGGGATTAAGAACTGTGCTGTATTTTTTAACTGGTCTCTTAGCTGGTTTTCGGCGAGGTCGGCAAGGCTGGCATATATGAAGCGGCAGGTGTCGGTGAATTGGAGTTTTAATATCTCCGCCAGCGATTTCGAGAATGTGATTAAACCTCCTCTGCATGTGGGATGATGAACATATTCTCTTCGTCGTAGTCCAGATGCTTTATTATACAGTTCTCGTCATACGTCAAGTTGTATTATAATACACTCAATATTTTCGGACGCAGTGCAGTTTGTTGCATTTATTGCAGGATGCCCAATGTAGTTTCCGTTGAATTGGTGGTGGACCATTATTTTCCAGTTGTCTTGTATAAATTTTTATTTGCATTAGCAGCTGGTATCTGTCATAGCATGATTTAATAGTTCCAATTGGCTGAGCAGCTTCATGGGTTCACTTGTTTCATTAATTTCCTTCACTTTATTTCCAATAACCACTATATCTTCAATAAATTTATTGGCAGCATCTTCCCCAGTGTAAATTTTCGGCCCCATTGGCAGACTTGTGGTTTTGGTGGGAGTTATGATGTCGTGGTAGACATGATTGTAACAGCAAAAACTATATGCCTCGTGCTTCTGATAAGAGTGTGTGCTGGATGTTGGGGGTCAGCCTGGCAGGTTTGAACAGGAAGGAGTATGGCCTCGAAAACGGTGTAGATGACGATTGGCATCTTGTCTGCGTTATGATAATAATTAAATTTGAGGGTTAGCCTTCTTTTCTTCTTGTTGTGGCTTGGCATTTCAATACGTGCAGGAACATGAGGGTTGCAATACTTTTTGTGCTCCACCAGTATCTCTTCTCTCGTCTTTTCTGTCAGTCGGAACTGGTCAACGTAATACACGAAACACCTTTTACAAATATGGATCTTGTGGCCGTGAGCTGTCATTTGTGAGTTTACCAGTCTTGAAATTTTTTTTATATACTTGAAGTGTGCATTATCTTTGGTGGTGAGGAGGAGGAGGTGTAAGAAATGTATGGGCTTCTGTTCGTCAGAGACACGTCTTGGTGCCACCTTCATTTAGTCAGTTTACAGTCACTCCAGGATTTTGTTTCTCGAACTTGGTTATCTGGTGCAGAGCTGTGGGGAACTCGATGCCACTAAAATCGAACTTGCTTTCCGTTCTCTGCAGAATTGTCTACTAGCTCTGTGTATGCTTCTTTAAATGTATCTGGTGAGTATGGCCCACTTAATGCATTCGTGATTCCCGTTTTTTGGGTAAATCACTGCGTTCTCTTTTTTGATAGGCGCTGGAAAATCGATGAAGCTGGATGCGTGCACTGGGTCCAAAGTATTTATTCGGAGCTGCATTCTCTTTACTGCAGTGAGTCTCCATCCAGATCTCTTTGTAATGTACTCCTCCTCTTCTTGGCATATCTTGATCAAGGTGGCCATCACAGCTTCTCCCACATCATATTCATAGTAAAAAGGCAAAATTTTTGTCTTGAAAGTGCGCTTGTCTACTTCATTTTCATGGGGCTCAGGTTTACCATAGTCGCACTTCAGGAACAAATTTAATTTAATTGGCCTGTTTTCAAATACTTCTTCCTGCAGCTGGTCGATGATACTCCGTTTCATTTCTTCTACATATGTGTACACGTCCTTTACTTCTTCGCTCGTATTTTCTAGCAAATTTGTCTTCTAATTACCTCTAAAGGCAGTCTCGGCCAACACAAATCCGTGGGCTGTCGGCTGTCTGGCCGCCATAACAATCCTCGGTACAGGTGCTGTTAATGGTACTGGCTGCTGCTGGGAGAAAACATCATTTCTGACCTTCTTTGCTGGCACTAATTAGGGGTGGGGGTGCTGCACACTTCTTGGCATGCTCTTTCAGCTCGTCTGCACTGGAATATTCTTTCCCACAGTTCTTGCAGGCAAAAGTCTTCTTATCCGGGTTGAGCTTACACCTCTTTTTGTACATTCGGGCATCTACTTGCTCTTCTTCCCTGTTAGGATTATGGATGCAGGTCCTCTCGTGCTTTAATCCAGACTTCCGGATGGCAAAATACTTGCTGCAAAAAACACAATGTAACCCTACCGACATTATTGCACTTACCCCATAGACAGAAGGAAGAGAAGGAAATTGGAAACCCCCCGAAGTACCCACGTCGACATGGCCACCCTCCATGCTGAAGACTTCAGCAAAAAAACCTGTAACATACGGCTACGAATAATATGAATAAACTTGTCACAGTGAGTTTATGCAAAAAATTCAGCGGTGAAGCTGGAAAAAAAATTATAATTAATGCGAAAATACTTATGCCCCCAAAACAAGTGTATATACTCTGCTTCCAAGTAAAAATTATTCACATTTTTTAAAAATTTCATACTGAACTGTGCAGCAGAAAAATACTCTTATGTAATGTGTGTTTCACTGAACCATACTAAGGGCGAGTTATTTATGAATGAAAATAATAGTTTTATAGAAGGAAAAAAAAATTCCTAGACACAACACATTGCAAAAAATTATTTTATCAACAAATTTAGTTACTTTTTTAAAAATAAAATCCTTAACAAAACCCACAACTTATAGTCACGAATAATATTAATAATGTGGACATAGCATTAATGCAAAATAATTTGACGAAGCTGGAAAAAAAGTTTATCTAATATACAAATACATATGACAAGAAAGACCGTGTAACTACTCTCCAAGTATATTCATATGCTATGTAGCGAAACTATTTTTAAAAATTTTTCAACAAAATGAAAATATATTTCATCAGTGGGATTAAAGCTTTAAAACTAAATAAAATGTTTAGATTTTTTTTCCACTGAACCATGAAATAGACAATCTATTTACGAATGTGAATAATAGTTTTTTTAAAAAGCGACAAAATTTTTTCTACAAGTCACAACACTAAATGTTTTGTCAAAGAATACAGTTAAAATCCTCACAATCAGTTTTGCATGTAAACAGCAGAGTTACTCACATGAAGAAGAAAAGGAAGACTGCAGTCACTCTCCTAACAACGATAGGCTGTGTTGCTAGGGACTCCCGCGAAACAAACTATTTGACTCACAAAGGGGGCCTCTCTGACGTCCTACCACGGAAGTAACTTCACCTGTACACAAGTTCACCAAATACTGTAAAACCAGTCAAATAAGCACACGCAACAATATTTTTCACGTGGCCGTAAATACTAACTGCTTGTATTAGAGTGAAGATGCTGTGGTTTCCTTACGGACGTACAGACTTGACCGCAAGACTACAAAATAGCAACTCCAGGAATTGACAGTACCTGTGACTGCTGACTGCGAAGAGCTGCAAAGGATCAACGTGCGTTAAAAAAATAAAAATACATAACTTTTAATTATCTGATCGGTGCAAGTACTTACTTTCTCAAAGAATCTGCATTACGCCAGAACTTACAGTCTGTGCTGACTTACTCCGATGTTGGTTGACAGGACAAGCACGAACCTTTGGTAAGGGACCGACATACTGGCCCTCAATCACTACGAAAAAAAATAAGCGTCTTTAATAACTTTGCATTATTACTTTCAGTAGGCACACAAGACAATTTTATTTTTAATTAGTTTGCATAAAAACTTAATTTTAAAAAATTAAAGAGCTCGTTGCCAAACAAATTAACAAGAAACTGAATCAGTTATATTTATTTTAAAAATAAAAAGCTAATTAGCAAACAATATGCATAAAATTTTATGATAAATATATTTAAGAACTCGTAAGTAAACAAAATTAACATGAATGCATAAAACTTGACCATAAAAAAATTTAAATAAAATACCTTAGCGAGCAATTACTCGAGGCAAAACTGGAAAGCTACTGTGAAACCTCGCAATAATTCTCCGAGCACAAAATGGCGACGTAGCAGGAGGGTACTCGGATATACAAACGACAAGCGCTGATATCAGAGTTAGAGATTTCGCAATGTTCCAGCCTTTATATATCCAAGCCAAATGGTGGAGAGGCGCGGTGGGATTTAAGGAATATAGTACCTGCAGAGTAGGGACCAACAAGGGAGACTTAACCTCCCTCCTGGTCAAGCATTTCACTGGCAAACTTCCATTCCTTCTAGTACTACTTATTTTGTCAGAAACTATGTGAAATATAAGGTAACGTTTTTGGCGTGGCAGTTTTATTAGTTGACTTCCCTTCCCAACCTACTTATTTTATCATACTCTATGTAGGGATGGTAGCAGTAGATTATTACCAGGTGAATTTGGGACAACCAAATCGGTTGACAACACAGGCAGGGGCGCCTCTTACCCCTCCTACTCAATAACATGTAACCCTAACTGTTATTTAAATAAATAAAAAAATTTCTATAAAAATTTTAATTTATCAAATAAATATTGGCATGCTTCCATGGATCATTAGTTACTATCACAGTTTTCATACAAAAATAATTGCAGAGTGTCGTTACATATTGTAATTTCAGATTTAGAAAGAATTTATTGACCCTGAAACATTTGCCGGCCAGGTAGAGCGAGTAGCAGCAATGCGCGGCGTGAGACTGCATGGCCTCGTCACGCGCGGGGCGACACCCTCATGATGTGACTGCGAAATATCACACCGCCCGCAGAGATACCGCACGCACCGCCCATCGTCGCGGTGTGAAGGTGACACCAGGAAAGAACCGCGTGGCTTGGCAGGGCAGGAGAGACTGAACTCGCCTCCTCTCCAAAACATAAAAATATGAAATTATTTCTACTGAAAAAGTAAACTTATCCCCTAGTCCAGACACACCTGAAGGGTACTGGAAACAGTACTCCGTCAGATTCCATTGCGTTGCTAGTTTTGCACAAAAATATGTAAACGAGAAGCATAAAGACTGCATTTCCCCCTTTTCACAGACTTTGAAACAAACCATTAAAAAATCACACAACATGTGCACAGATCTATGTATCAGTCTATGCAAGAAAACACTGCATATTCTAAGGAGTCAGTATCCGAACTATATTAGCTTTCTCTTATTTTTGAGCTTATACATATATATCAAACACTGTAGTGCTCATAACATCTGCCGAGATATAACTTAATCTATAATTTAAAATATATAAGTGCCAGGAACATAAATAAATGCGGTGCAAGCATAATAACTTCTCAGGTAGGCAGACTCCATAATATGCCACGTCTCTGAATAAAAATACTATATATATTAACTATGGTTTTTATAGTGCATACACAAATATAGTAAATTCATGTTTAATAAATTATTTCAAACATTCTGAAACGCAGTTCTATTACAAGGTTTTTGAAAAATCACCACATGTATTTGGTTGTTTAATGTATCATAAGTTATCATTAATTTATTTGCTAAATTTAACTGATACCTTTATTTTATATATAAATAATGTAAATTGGTGTGTTATTAAGAAATATACAGAGGAATATGGTTCACTGTCCTTAATGTTATTTGCATGAAAGTACAACTTTAGCAAGGCTGTGTTGAGAATGTTATTCGAGGTGTAAAGTAAAAACAAATAGTGATAAAATTTAATGTATTTTGCAGCCTACAAACCTTTTTTGAAGAATTAATTCGCGTAGATCTTTAGACTGCAGAAGTGTTTGTAAACATTTTCTACTGCTTGAATGTACACAAAATGTTTGCGTTACTACAGAACAAAGTCTTTTATAGATTGTATGCAAGGCTTCAGAATGGCCTATAATGTTTGAATGTGGACGTAATATCCACAGGTAAAGATAGGGAAAATGTTTATGCATGATGTAACAGAGGATACGTGATAAATAATAAAAAAGTATTCATTGCTAACATGTAAAATATGGCTTGAAAATTCCCGCTTTGTGAATTTCGTTAAAGCTTTGATGTATCCACAATGTATGGCATGTATATTTAAAAAATTGTAAATTACGTTTTATTACTTTGCGTGAATGGCTCAGACCTTTTTATCGCACAGACAATGAATCACATGTATTGTCTCTATTGTACAAAGACAACCTTATTTTTCCTTCAAATATTAACTATGTTTTATTTTTGTGTGCCAGCGAACACTTGCGTTTGCTTATAGGTCGGAGAAATCAAATAATATTTTAATTAAAGTTTCATTACCTTTTTCACATTAAAAAAAAATTGCATAAACCTTCAGCATTTAAGCAATGCTTAATCCATTCAGTCTCAGTGAACGCAATTGTGAAAATGATGCACGGTTAGGCTAATTTTGGTCTGTGATGATCAATGATGTAACCTGTGGGTAAATTATTCGCAAACAGTCTTACTTGTCTAGGTCATAGCTGATTCATATTACTGAAGCCGAACAGTGACAACGAAACAAGTGTTGTGCCGACTTGAATACAGCAACATATGAAACTATAATATTAAGTGTATAAAAAAGGGTTAGTAAAACCATTAAAACTTAGAATTATTATTTAAAAAAATCATAAAATAATATATAGAAAATATGTATGAAGAGTGAATGAATATACTTGGACGGCTCTTAACATCGTGAGCCCATGAGGGCGAAACTTCATGGGTGTAGAGCAGGGCCGGAATGAAAGTGTGGTCGAAGCAGGAGATCCCGGAGAAAACCCGCCGGATATTCAAATGCTTGTTAGACTAAGGATTAGCAAATTTGTAATATTTTATTTCGGTAACAATCTCCTACTTTAATTTGACCAGCGCATGAATAAAGTGATTAGGCACATTTCAATGTTAATTTTACATGTGTTGGAATAATACACAATATGCTTAAAAGTAGATACTAAGCAGGGCTTTCAAAAGTGTCCAATTTATCATGAACAGCCCGTAAGTATTCCTGCAGCATATTACATAACACTAGCGACTGACGGCTGCTTGCAAGCCAAGCTGGTGAATTTTTACGAATGTGTGTGTTTTTTCACGACTATACGTATCTGTTCGTTCCCTGGTCAGGGACATCAACCGGTGAATTCCTATTCCACAGATGATGTATAGGGCAAATATTTATCATGGGGAAAAAAATCCACGACCCTTTAATTTTAAACACTCTGACTCCATGCCACTGTTTTGGGACGATTCTTTTTACGTTTTTTAAGGGGGCATATGATCGTTATCTTGTAATTACGTATTTGTTTCCATTACTTATGTTTGAGATTAATACTGAAAAAGTAATTTCGTTAGGTCAATGATCATTATCTAATTATATTTTAGTAGGCCTAGTACTATCACACCTGTAGTAAATATCAGAACATCATCACTCATCAATAATTTATTCCGATCTATTCCAAAAGGTAAACCAAAAAAAAATGCACACCCCTGTCATGACAGTTATTCAATCATCTGAGTGATATACTATGTTAGTCTAAGAAGAAACTTCGATAATGATTGCAGAATACATTTTAAAACCTAGTAGCACCAGAATGAATTCTCTCCCCTTGTCATGAAAGCCGATGAGGTTGAAGCGAGGTGAGTATGGAGCAGCGCCGGAATAAAAAGACAAGGGAAATGGGAAATCCACGAGAAAACCCGCCGACCTGCATAGTCCGACAAGGAACTATGGGAGCCACCCCAGAAAATATGTTTATTCACTTGGATAAACATTGTCCTTAATTAGGAAGTTATTAAAAAACATTTTAATTGAAAATATATTTTGATCACATACAAGATTCAGTAAAAACTTTTAATATTGAAAAAAATTACAAATGGAAAAATTAAATAAAACACTCTAATAGGTTTTCATGCACTATTTATTTATTACACAGTCAATACAAAATGCAAAATACAAGCATACGCCATATTACTTTTTCGAAATTTAACTATTCCATATATATTTTTTGTCTCTGGGTAACTACCAAATGTACGCATTTCACTATTTTAGTAGACTGTCACATGCAAGGCTAAGCAGTTCGCGAATGATGGTAAGCATTATCTTCTTGCGAACGGCAGTACCAGTCTCAGGATCATGGCGATGTCCGTCGTCTCGACCACTCACACTCCCAGTCCCCAGTTGGTCATCCACCTCATCATAGCCACACTGCAGATATTGCACATCTTTAGCAGTTGATTCCACGACAGCAGGTCCGGCATCCACATCTCCAGGAATACACACTGCTGGACGGCGTCGACGAGTAGGTGCATGTTCGTATCCCGAGATGGAGGCAAAATCAACCGTGGTGGGTACCGTCACGAGTTTTGGTGCCGACGCTGTTCTCGGTGGCGACTGGTCGTCTGGCTGGCAGCATCTTTCTTGGGCCCAGGATGCTGGGAAAGTTTGTGCCCTGCAGCTCCATTGCACAGTATGGTGCATGGATGGTAGCAAGTGTCTGGGCCGAGGCAATGATTTCGTCCACTGTGCAGGGCAGCTGCGCCTGAGGCATCATGTGGAACAAGATATTGGCTGATGGTTCCAGACAGTCCAATTGAAACTGCGTTGGTTCGTAGACGACTGGATAATGCGCGAAACGCCATAACTGCATGCTGCTACCATCGCAGGTCTCGGTATAGGTGGGCAGATATCCATCATTTGCGATTAAACTGTATTCAATGATGCCATAGTCAGGCTTGGCATTTACATAAATGTTCGTAGGACAGAATGGAGTCATGGTGACGATTAGACATCTAGGCGGCGACTAAATGGGCGCACCGATTTTTTTGTTCCTATATACTGTGGGTGCCGATCAGGCGTCCAACCATATGAAAAACTAAATACTCTTATATTTCGGTGACTTCATGTCTAGTCATAGGCAGCAGATCATGGTCCAAAAACGAGGCACATCCTTTGTATTGCAACTGTGCATTCCTCCACATATGTGTCCAGTCAGGTTCTGTCCTGTCGCTGACGTGTCAGTGCTGGTCGTCGTAAAGTTTCACCAGCTAGTGCAGCAAAGGTCAGTCATACTCGAACTGCACATCGATGATTTCCAATTAGTTTTTGCACAAGGCATTCAGCCTCTTTTTCTGCTAAGGCCCTGCGACTTAAACCAGTCCTTGCGGATACTGCATCAGCATGTCACGCAGCATGTTTCCCACTTGGCGGTACGGAAAATTATCTTCATCCCACTCCAGTCTGTGGTAGTACTTTGTCAGCCTATCACTCGTCTTCTTGATTTTCTCCTACAAGAGTTTGCACGAATAAGGTGCGTGTGCTCGTTTTGCCATCGTCTTCGTAGGACACTGCGATCTCCTTGAGCATGTTGTGGCTATGGCTCTGGAAACCTGATACAAACTGAGGTAAAAAGCCATGATCATCCTGTTTATATATGCTTAGCTCATCATGTTCACTAGCCCCGAAAAATCGTCGTCGCTCACTACTCTGTCGTGCTAAATCAAACAGTAAGCAGCAGTATTTGGAGGCATGTTTTCCTTGAAAATAATTTCTATACGACAATCCAACAAGCCGTTTTGAATTCGCTCGTTTTGTTTGGACGTGTCAAAGACCAGCAAAGGTGCAGTTTGACGGAATATTTATGTGCTCAGGACAGGGTAAGACTGGCGCCCATATTAGGAGGCTTGAAACTGAGTGTACAGATAATACAGCAAAGTAAATACTTCTTGGTCGAAAAAGATGCTCAAATCCATATATGGATGGTGTTCGCTTTCAAAAATATGTTTACATTCTGGACATTGCAGTAGTCGAATGTCAATTTGTCTGCGAGATGTTGTGATGCTTGTTCATTTGAAATGACAAAATGATGTAGCGAGGATTTTCCATGCTTGAAGACGTCTTCATGACAGAGCGGTTTCGTGTGGCTAATGACAGGACCAGGCAAGTAACCGAACTCCAACTCCTGAAGGTTATGTCTATGAATTAAAATTTTTTGACATAGTTTAGTTTGCGGGTGCTCAGAGTCACGTGGGGAACGAACCACTCCATGTTGGTCAGTATTACATCGACAGGCTGTGGGTTATCTCTGGCTTCCAACACTGCATCGAGATGCGAGGTGGCTAGCATTATCACCAGTTTTTGCATGGCACCTATAATTATCTTCTTATAATCTTCGGCGAAACCAAGGAGAATCGATAGTTGTATGCTCACCTCGAACTTACCTTCTACGAAGATGGGAACTTTGTATCTGTCTTCCATTCCACAGCCTGCTATTTTTACCATGTCTAGAATGTTAGGCGTGAGCGAGAGGTAGATATTTTTGGTGGTGTTTTTGCCCACATCCTGTGTTTCGTCAATAATAACACTGTTCAGTTCGTACATTACTCGCTCTAAAAGGTGGAGTATACTGTTGCGAACGAAAAGGTGGTGGTGGAGTAGGTACTGTCCTATTCCGTGAGCATACCGAGAATGCACAGGACTGCTTGCGAAGGCAGGGTGTAAATATCTCGATGCTGTATCGGAATAAGAACCTCATGCCCGAGGGTGTAGGGGCCTGTTAGATACGGCTGGTAGCAATGCAGCTCAAACTTGTCGATTTGGTTGACGAATTATGTCTGCACGGCCACGTTCAATACATTGTCGTCTTCCATGCCTGTTCACTTGTAACCCTAGGCTACATATAAACTTCTCATTGGCATATGTTGGCTCACCAGTATCTCGAGCTCTACTGTTCGCAGGTTTGGTGCTGCATGTTACTATATGCACGGTTCAACTCCCGAAACTCATTCCCATCGTTTCAAGTGCAAGGACAAAGTGATTACTTCATTTCTGAAGTTAATCTTCTTGTCGTCCTGATAGACTATCCTCACGACAACTTCGTGCGTGCTCTTCGCGATAACGGGAACGTAAATTATGCTTATCGGAAATTCGGCCAGTTTATAACCTGGTGGGGTGATCGTCGAGAACTTGTGCAGCATATTGCTGGTTTTAGATTTGACGTAGCAGCTGCTCGCTAAAATACAGTTTACACATATCACATTCTCCGGAAATATGTTTACTGGTCGCATGAATTGATGCATTTTACCAGCTTCGTAAATTCGTTTCTCAAACCCCAACATTAATCCGATGGTATCGAGTTCAATGATATCGATATCGGCAGTGCAAAATATTTCTGCCTTCAGCATGTTTTGGTTACCACGTAGTTCGAAAGTCATGTCCAATGGCACGGATTTCTTGATGGAATTGGCGATGTCCTTCATTTCGTATGTGCTGGCGGGAATTCTGATTTCCTTCACGTCTCCTGCCACTTCATACCGGAATGTAGAATTCACGTTTTCTTCTATGTTGGATATGGAGTTGTAAGTTTGAAAATCCGTTAGTTTGATGACCCCCTCACATTCCAGCTCCAAGGGCGGGTAAAACGTCGCCCTTACCTCAGATGTATTGTCATTTAGAATGATGGACACCGACATACTGACTGGGGAATACAGGCATGACCATCTTTTATGTAAAAAAGATAATGAACAATTATTCGCTTATGATTTATTTTTATTCCACCACACCAGAAAGCGAAGACACGAGTGTCCACAATTCAATGTGTTCGGCATCTGCTCCATTTCACAGTTGTATATCAGTTTGCAATTTTTCAGGTCCTGCACGAAATCGGGTGGACGACACAAATCTCCAAAACTGTCATAGTATACTGCACGTTTGCTGTGTTTGGCATACATTCCCCAGTGCATTCCAGGCCCGACTGTCATGTCCAGGTTGAGTATGGCACATTCTTCATGTTTGGTTTTAGGGGGCAAAGCATCTCGCGTTAACATACCACAAAAATGAGGCATCTTAATTTTGCATGCAAACAGTTGCAAATCCACATTCGTGAGCTGTCGTTTCGGTAGAAATTTTATTAGTTCTTCCCCCTGTTAGGACACTTTTGCACACCTCCTCCTCCTTGGTAGGGTTGTCATATGTAAAGTCCTTGGCCAATTTTTTACCCATGGTTATAGCTTCCAGTTTACTTTTGTGGCTGTGGTTTTCCTCCAATTGCTTTTGTTCGTTCAAGGCTCGTTTCACCACACTAACGTTATTCGTTAAGGCCCCAGCTGTGCCACCCAGAGCACCGATTGCAGGTATCAAGGCAGGAAGTAATCCACCCAAATTTTTCTTCCTTCTACACTTGGAACTTTGCCTCGCTCTCTTTGTCATCATGCTCATCTTCATCTTGCCGTTCATCACATTGGAAATGCCCCATGCAGCTATTTTTTCACCGAGTCTGGTGTCCGGTGTGTGATACATTTCGTTCGCCTTATGTGTGAGTATCTTGTCTACCTGGTACCTACCTGGCTTGTAGATCCTTGTGCTGGGAATACGCGATATCGTGCCTCTTTCATGCCTCGTCCAGAGTGTCGATGCCCATATCGCCTTGTGCCAACCTTTCAGCCAGCTTGGTTCCTGGCCTGCAGAACCTGTATCTGGGAATGTGCGACTCGAAAGGCAGATTGTTGATCCGCATATCGACGATCTCTCTTCCAGATTTGATATTCCTTCTACGAGCAATCACATGATACTCCTCTACGAACCGATGTATATCTGACCTTTATAATTTTTCATTTTAGTATAGTTCTAGACTTGGAACAGAATGGATATAGAGTGGTAATGAAACGTCTTCTTTGTAGTTTCTGGGTAAATTATTTACAGCTTTGCGGAATTTAGAATGACATGAAATAACTACCTTCAGAATTAAAAGTTTAAGGGTGACCTTTGAATGCAAAATCTGCCAGAGGGAGTTTACTAGTAGTGATATTTTGAAGAGACATTATAGAATTTGCAGCACTGATTCTGTGCAATATCTGCACCCTCCGCATTCAGCTCTGCATTCTCCACAATCGGCTCCGCATGCTCCGCACGATCTGCACTCTGCTCCGCACAATACGCATTTAGATCCACTCATTCTGCAATCTACTCCTCACGCTCCGCAATCTGCTCTGCACGCTCTGCCATCAACTCTGCAGGATATTAGTGGTAACATGCATATTATCAAGCAAGATGTTGCTCTAACCATACACATTCATGCTGAAGATGTCGAAACTTCACACGATGCATGTCATGGCAATTTGTTGCCCAATAAGGCGAGAGGGCTGATTTATGGACCATCAAGTTGCAGTAAGACGTGTGTGTTTCTCTGCCTTTTGGAGGAACCGAAAGGTCTCTGGTTCGAGAATGTGTACCTGTACTCCAAATCGCTCCAGCAACCGAAATACCGGCATATGGCCCATGAACTGCAGACAATGGAGGGGCTACGCTATTTTCCTTGCAGCGACAACGAAGCTGTCATGTTACCAAGCGAAGCATTGCCAAACTCGGTGTTTATTTTTGATGATGTAGCATGTGAGAAGCATACTTGAATTCAAGAGTACTTCAGCATAGAATGGGATGCAAATGTGGTCTGCGTGTACTTGAGCCAAACTTAATCGAATGAGCCAAAACAGTTACTATGGGATAATGTGATTTCCTCATATTGTTTCGCATGGATGCGGCATGCGTACGATGACCACATCAATACGGACATGATGTTCGTAGAGTATAAGGATATGTGTTCTTTGTGATGGAACAATGAGCACTGCATATTGGTGATCGATAAGGATTCACCAGTACATAAGGGAAGGTACATGGCTGGCTTCGATCAGTTTATAGTAAGATTCCGACCATGGGTCACAATTCAATTTGCAAGTTCAGACATGGTCTATGCTCCAATGATAATGGAAATGAGCTAATGAAAGCTCGCCTCACTGCTGTTCGCAGGGGTCAGTTGCTTCATGGGCAAAAGATCGAGAGTGTGAAAAATAAAGTGGTGGAAGATTTGGTAGCTATCGACCAGCACATAAGAGGGCAGAGGCACGGACAGTAGACCTGATTAACGTGTCAAATGTGCAGAGACAGGAAGAATTGAAGGGTTTTTCAAAATAAATTAACATTCAAACTGACTGCCAAAACCGATGTTGCGACGCATAGCGAGTAGGTCCTGGATGCGTGCATTGACTGACTGGAAAGGATCGAAAATTTGCATTACTCAACTCGAGAGTGAATATGTATATATACCTGTGTGGTTGTGTGTGTATTCCATTCTATGAATGATGGCAGACACAACCAAACTGACGACTGAGCTGTAGTGGGCCATCGAAGCCGTTCGCGCGAATTATCTACTCGCAAAAAGTTACAAACTGCCTCTCGAGAATCGAAGGGAAGAGGCTTACAAGCCGGTAACCAGCCTCTCTCGACGAACTTGGTCGAAAATGCCAATAGGTAGGTTTGCCTCGGCCGGATATCAAATATGAAATCTATGTGGAAGGACCGACCCCGATATGTAAATGGAAAAGAAGATGAGAACTGCATGAATCGGAAGGGGTCATCACTAGCGATAAAGAGGATCTCCCTCTTATCGATTTACTGCATTCATGGGAATGAAAACGAGCACTTGAGCACAGACCCGAGGTGGGAACCCTGGCCCAGCACTACATCGCTTCCTACTCCGAACAGAACAGCGACAAGGTGTACAGTCTGCGATACCGCGATGAAAAATGATTTCTCGGAAACAAGGAAGTGGTGTTTTTTCTAGGAGATGTGATGCAGACCGGCAAGCGCAAGGTGAAAATGACACATAGTCTTCGCAAACTTTTTTCACATGCATCCCAGACACAGCACCGAACCGGATTTGCACAAGTATCGCCATCTGCTACAGTCCAGTCGCGCTCATTACGCGAAAGATAACCCCTCAATGCAATGATTTATGGTCAGAACCCATGCAAAATTCGGAATTATTGTGGGACTGTTTCCACGATTGTTCGAAGGTATTGGATCGGGTCTGTTGGAGCAGAAGATCAACGCCAACGCAAGAAAGGTTACATGTTTTGGGACGATCCGAACGAACTTGTTGATATACTACGACTACTGGTCGCTTCTCTGTCTGTGGTCAACCAGTCACACACCAACGAGATTATTTTAATCATCGAAGAACTCGCCATTTCTTGAAAATTGCACAGGTCGGCCAGAAGGAATTATCTTCGGAGAAAGTATGTCATGAAATGGCTGGACAATACATTCCAATCCAACCTGATCGAAATTCAAGACCTTTCTCGTGCGAATAAAGGTCATCAATATATTTTCACCATACTAGACATGTTTTCCAAGTATGCCTGGGCCAGACCGCTCAAGTCGAAGAATGTATGTGATGTCACCGAAGCCATGGTATATGTGTTGAGCGAAGGAAACATACCAAAAAATCTCCACACCAACGATGGTAAATAATATTTTAATGCTACTTTCCATGCACTGATGAAAAACTATGGATTAAATAACTATTCTACATACTCCGGACTTATTGCTATCATCGTCGAGCATTTTCACTAGTTTCTAAAATTCTAATTGTGGAGACATTTTACAGCGACCTGAAACTACAAATCGGTTGAGCTACTCCCGAAACTCGTTTGCGAGTATGATTCTACTATTCATTCTACGACTCTCATGAAACGCGAAGATGTCAAGGACGACTCCTTGCTTCAGTCTGTTTATGCTATTCTGATGAGGACGGACCCGTGCAAGCCTAAAACCAAGATTGGTGATGTGGTGCACATCTGCAAACAGCATGGCATTTTCCACAAGGTCTATCATCACAACTAGTAGGCAGAATTGTATAAGGTGGTTCGCATATGACATTGGTAACCATGCATGTAATACTTCGAGGACATATGGGTCGAACCCATCGTCGGAGGCTTTTTTGCAGAGGAGATCCAGTGTATGAAGTTTCCCAATGTTTATTTGGTGGAAAAGGTGCTGAAATGGTGTAATGGATGTGTGTATGTGAGTTGGCTCGGGAACTCGAAACGTGACGACTCCTGAACCGATAAGAAAGACATTCTGAAATAGTACTTACCAATGTTTTAAGAATATAATATATACATTCTTAAGTGCATGCATTGCTTTTAAATAAATCTCTTTTTACCTTACTTGCATTCATTTTATTCTTGTTACATGCCTGTCCTTATAAATAATATTCGGTAGTAGATAGCTAGCTCTGTGCAGGTACAGACTTGTGGAAATACTAACACAGCTCTTCGCATGTGCATGCTGACTTAGGTTATCTGACACCATATAAATTGTGAAAACGACATGGTAGCACATACAAATGAACATGTGCAGTTACCTGACACAGTGCAGGTGCACACCTGTGACAATGCTAACACAGCTATTCCAACTCATGTTGACTTATGCTATCTGACACCATACCGATTGTGAAAACGATGTGGAAGCATGTACACATGCATGTGTGCAGTTACCTGAAACTGTGGAGTGCAGACCTGTGCAAATACTAACACAGCTCTTCGCATGCGCATGTTGACTTAGGCTATCTGACACCATGTAGATTAAGAAAACGATGTGGAAGCAAATACACATGTATTTGTGCTGATACCTGACACCATGCAGGGGGAACCTGCGAAAATGTTAACATAGCCCTTGCATGCAAACCCAGATTTTTTCAAACATTTTGACAAGGTCAGCTGCCCTGCCTGTCCATGCATGTTCACAAATTAAACTAGAGTAACCTAAATGAATAAAAAATTTAATAAAACTTTATTTTATTTCAAAAGTACACATTTTCATTATATTTTTAAAAAGACAAAAATATACAAAAATAATTATGACTATATGTAAATTCTTATCGTATGTCTATGAATATATTGAAAAAAAGTCATATTGCTGGTCTATATAAACTGAAGAGTCAAAAAAACTGGTACACCTGCCTAATATCGTGTAGGGCCCCCGCGAGCACGCAGAAGTGCCGCAAGACGATGTGGCATGGACTCCACTAATGTCTGAAGGTATGCAGGAGGCAATTCAAACCATGAATCCTGCAGGGCAGTCCACAAATTCATAGGAGTGCTAGGCGGTGGAGATCTCTTCTGAACAGCACGTTGCAAGGCATCCCAGATATGCTCAATAATGTTCATGCCTGGTGATTTAGGTGGCCAATGGAAGTGTCTAAAGTTAGAAGAGTGTTCCTGGAGCCACTTGGTAGCAACTATCGAAGTGTAGGGTGTCGAATTGTCCTGCTGGAATTGTCCACGTCCGTCGAAATGCACAATGGGCATGAATGGGTGCAGGTGATCGGACAGGATGCTTACGTGTCTGTCAGAGTCGTATCAAGACGTTTCACGGGTCCCATTTCACGCCAACTGCACAGGCCCCATACCATTATAGAGCCTCCACCTGCTTGAACAGTCCCCTGTTGACATATAGGGTGCATTGATTCATGAGGATGTCTCCATTCCCGTACACGTCCATCCACCCGATACAATTGGAAACGAGACTCGTCAGACAAGGCAACATGTTTCCAGTCATCAACAGTCCAATGGCGGTGTTGGCGGGCCCAGGTGAGGTGTAAAGCTTTGTGTCGTGCAGTCAACAACGGTACATGAGTAGACCTTCGGCTCCGAAAGCCCATATCAATGATGGTCCGATGAATAGTTCGCACTCTGGCACTTGTTGATGCCCCAGCATTGAAATCTACGCCAATTTGAGAAAGGGTTGCACGTCTGGCACATTTAATGATTCTCTTTAGTCGTTGTTTGTCCCATATGTTTACGATATTTTTCCGGCCACAGCAATGTCGAAGATTTTATGTTTTACCGGCATCCCGATATTCATGGTACACTCGTGAAATGGTCGTACGCGAAAATCCAAATTTAATCGCTACCTCGGAGATGCTATGTCCCATATCTCGTGCGCCGACTATAAGCCCATGTTCAAACTCACCTAAATATTGATAACCTGCCATTATAGCAGCAGTAACCGATATGGCAACCTTACCTGCCACTAGTTGTCTTATATAGGCCCTGCCAACTGCATCGCATTACTCTGATTGGTTCCATACCTCTGTCGTTCGCATACACACGCCTGTACCAGTTTTTTTGGCTCTCCAGTGTAAGTCTTGGATAGTTAAAAAACGTATATGGAGAAATTATTACTACGCATTAGAATAATCACGACAAAATATATATTCATCCCCCCACACACACACTATTACTTCTTTGAAACCCTTATCACAGCCTATGTCCCGATAGCAGAGTGGTCTAAGGCATCTGTCTCCCGATCTAAAGTTCGGCCTTTCGATACAGCCCTCCTCCAGACGATAATTTGAGCTCTGCGAAAATTAAATAAACAGTAATGGCCCTAGTGGCCATCTCTATAGCCAACATGGTGGCCGAGCGAGAGTGAAACTAGCACATTCTATCTGCCATCTCCATAAACAAATATGGTTGTCGAAGGATTGGCATGTTAAGAGACGATGTAAACAAAATACAAGTGGAAACAATATGACAGATGACATAAACAATATAGTGGGCGAAAACAAAATGGTAGGCGGAAATGGCAGCTGGAAATAAGATGGTGGACAGATACAAGATGGCCAATGGGAACAAATTGGTGGCTGGAAACAAGATTGTTTCTTGAAACAAGATGGCGAAACTAAGATGGTGGGTCCCAGATAGCTGCAGCACCTCGGTGCCTCAGACAACAGCCCTTGTCCTGGAATCGGCTTTTTCTATCTACTGTTGACACAGTGACTCGTTTGTCATTTTATAAAATAACGAATGCTTTAGTAATTTTTTGCCCATAATTCTTAATTATGTTCTTACCTAGGTGGGTCTAATAATGCAATTTTTTCTGAACACATAAATGCACTCGGTTTTCCACATATAAATAATGTATATATATACATTATATAAAATAAATATTAATCCAACACTATTTCTATAGCTGTAAGTATTAAAAAAAACGGGTACTCTTTACCAGTAATCTATTTTGATTTAAAACTGTTTCTATAATTTTTATTACGCGATGATTATTCCCTGTAAACCTAATGCATTATTTGTTACACATGTCTACACTTCTTAAATACTCTTTGCACGAGTCTGAATATGAACAGGAGTATTCAAAGTTCTGGGTTAAAATATATCCGGGATTAGCGAGTGATACATATTTTTAGTATTTCATTAATCTTAATATTGGCAGTCTTGAAAACTATATTTTACAACAGATTTTTTTAAGTCGGCAATTTACTATACTTTATATTTTTCTCAGTATGGATCTTATAATTATTACATGTCTGTTTAGGAGCAACCTCTTACGTGACGATATAAAGTAACTTAGCAATAACGCCGAGAGAAAATAGTAACTAGCTATAACAGAATTAGAAAAAGGGGCAATTTGATGCCAGCGTAGTCAACGAATGCGATCCATGTATGCTAACCACATTTCCAAAGAGACTGATGGGTAACAAATGAACTAATTACTACTGTATGAAGATAAATTAACGGATATTGTTTCTCAATCAGCCAAGTGTCCGCCGTTGTGCAGCGGTTAGAACGCCTACCCTCTACCAAGGCGACCCAGGTTCGACTCCCGGCGGGGTCAGCCATAGTTTTATTTATGGCTTTGTTTAATGGGGAAGTTAAGGCAAATTACCTTCTCTTACACTTAACCATTTATCGCATGTGGAAAATGAGGTGAACGTTTCCGTTGGCAGGCAGGTTTCCTTGAGGTACTTTCGCCTTCCCCACCACAGCATTCTGTCACTGCTCCATCATCACCTCACTTCACACTTAACTGTGCTTAAGATATTGGCTGTTCGGTGCCACATTAATTTCTCTGTCACGTTCAACCATACGCGTCCATTACGTCCAGTTAGGCCGGAATTACGGTCACTCCACATTACATATAATATACATCACGTAACACTTTCACGTATACGTAAAAGTGATCATTTCGGATGCCGTATTATGACATAGCACGTAAGCATGTAAGGTTGTGTACGTAATGAAAATGCTATGAAATATTTTGTTGCGTTTCAGATTGAAATCGCTTAAATTAAAGTTGTACAGGCGTGTTTCATTAAGCGGAAGTTTGGGGTTCGTGATTTATTCAATCCCTGAAAACAATTTGAATGTTATAACCTTCAGAATGAAATACACCTGGGAGATGCTGAAATGTTTTACGTAAATTTGCGCATTACTCGCGTGAGGGATACGGGAAAATTAAATGATTTAATAATTGGTATATTTCTTACATTTGCAATTTGAAGGCGTAGAATTTTCATATAAAATAATTAGCTTTAGTCTTTATATATGAATACTTCGAGGTATTAGTCACTTAAGTGCAATGTTGTCTCCCCATTGCGCAGACATTGCCATAAATATGTGTCGTACAGCTACTTTTTCTGGACAATTTTCCTTACCCTTCCCGAAAAACATGTATTATTAAATTTTGTATTTCATTTATTCAATTATTAGGCGTGTAGCCTAACTTTTAGTATCCATTTTTCTTCCATTTCCAGAGAAAGCGGACAATATATGCACAAGATTAAATGCGTGAGCAGAGGACATAGCAAATATAAAAGCAAAACAATGAAAAGTAAAGGTAACAAAACTCTGTCCCTGTTGTGATTGTACATCAAGATCACTTGGCACAGAGTCAAGTATTACCTATCACGCAAAAGCTTGACATTGACAGGGTTTTATTTACGTGAACGTACGTTTTACATGATATGAAACGATCGTAATACATATCATTGAAATACACCAATCAAGGTGTTGCCGACATATATGAACGTTTTACTTGTAACATGACATTTGAAAAATGAATTTATTGTAATCCCAGCCTTAATGAAGAAAGCCCGTTACTTTGACTCTTAGCGAACTCGATAAATACATTTCGCCTACGCGGCTAGTGCATATGCTTCTATTTCTTGTGAACCGCAGTCATTTTGCCATAATATTCATCGTGCAGCATGGTTTTTCTTAATTGCTTTTTATCGTTTTTTACTCGTAGTGTTTATGTAATGTCTACCATTTTTACGCAGCTATCACACCAAATTTTTTGTTTACATTTTGTAAAATTACAAAAGGCATTTCACTATAATGACAAAATGATACACACCACAAGTGCAACAGTATTAACTAATACATACAGCTGACCACTAACGACAGTGCATCATAGTTGCAAAGAGTACCACGGCTGACTTTGAGGGAAGGGTCGGATGAGAACTAGGCAGGTAAGACGTGAGAATTGTTAGAGGAAGTGGACGTTTGGCNGGGGGGGGGGGGTAAAGCCCTACCAGGCACCTTCAGACTCCGTGGTGCCACATGTGCGACGGGCTGCATCCGAGATATTCTGGCATTCCAGGCACCAAGAAAAAAATGAATTCTTCTTGTAGTCTAAATCTGTTTAAAAAATACACAGGAAAATGTCTAACGTTGCTGAAACTAAATAAATACTATTAAGGCATTTTTAAATTATTTTACGTTGTAGTATCATTAATAATGTTTTGACAAAGTTACTTAATGTTACCCAGTTACAAAGTTTATATAACTGTAATGCAAACATATTGTTGTATTGTTAATGTTAACAAATCATCTAGGTGATGTTGCCGCAACCATTAGTTGTATTACGCTAAAATTAACAGAAAGAACAAAATATTTTGTGTTACTGCGACATTAAAGAAATGTCCAACCAACACAAGGTTACACTGACTTGGTGTTGTAAAAATGGCGGATAGAACTGAACAGCGATAACCTCGTAAAATGAAACCATTGTATTTAAGTTTTAAAGCATAGTACAATAACTAAATGTTGCTTAGATCAGCTCTCAATACTGGTAAAGCAATTTACGGGTGCCAAATATGCATATATTTCTAGAGCACAAAGTATTTCCATATATCGAAAGAGAACTGCAGTTTGTCGTTATATTGTATTCAATAAACACAATATAAAAAAGCAACAGATTTGTTAAGGTAGAGCAGTTGATCGGGCGCTGGGTTACGTAAAGTGGAGTGCTTCAAGTACTTAGGGCATGGGTTAGATTCCCCTGCCTGCCGTCACTTTTTGTTTCGTTGTTTATATTTCTTTTTGTAACAAAATAACTGTACTTTTATTTTACACTGCACAACACTACAAGAAATTTTTTAACACAAATGATAACATGACTACAACACACAATTTGTTTTGCCGCAACACAAAATTAGTTTTACCGCAACACAAAATTGGTTTTGACCACAATAAACACTGCCTTAATGTTGCTCATACAGTTAGGAGGTAATGTTTTCACAAAAGTACTTACTGTTATAGTAACATTAAAAACTGAACGTTATATTACATTAAGGTAAAGGTCAAGTGGGAGGTAGTGTGATTCTCTGTCGCCCAGAGCGCACTGCCAAATGATTTGTAAATACTTCCAAGCCATCGACTAGATGGCACCACAGTCGTATTCACCCCCAATTCCCCCCTTCTTTCTCAGAAAGCTTGTAATCCATTCTCAGAACCATGGAGTGTCGGTGAGCAGGCCAGGTCACCCGCCCGCCTCTGTAATGACCGGTCGCCTCTAGCAGATACCTCTCTGCGATAACCACAATGTGTTTTGAGGGCTACCAGCAAGACTGCTAGGAAAGAGAGGTTGGCCCTCGCCAGTCGAGACCGCAGCTAAGGGCAAAACTTGTATCTAATACTCGTTTGCATGTTGGTACATCTACTGCTTTGCAATAGATATCAAACATATAATTTTGTTTGATATATTTATGCTACTGTCATAAAAGATATTTACATAAAAATAAAATCTTCATTAGCTTATGGAAGAAAAATTTTAATGAACATCGCGTTTCATGCGCATGGAATCATTCCGCAGAATATCCTCCAGGAATTAGCTGAAGATAACTGATAAATATTAGTCAGGCCCAATAAAACAAATATACTCAAATTAAACATGGGCCCAATTTTTTTACTATCGGAATAAATCCTCTAGCAGACTGTTTCGATACTTCCATTCCGGTAACAAGTGTTGCGATGCCAAAATATGAATTTTTGAGACTAATAGTAACTATCAAAATAAAATGTATAACATTTTTCAAGAATCTATTTTACAACTTGGCATCGTTGCATTTCGAGTGTCGTCACTGAAGCTGAACCAATCACATTAGATCTGTTGTAGAAAAACAATTTTCTTTAAAATACATTAATGTATATTTTATTTATTTGCAGATAATCTGAGATAAGTAATTGCAATCCCCTTTAAAAAATCAACTATCTACAGTGGCGACGAAACTATTAACTGATATATTATAAATAATAAAGTCAGACATTGGTAATCCACAGGAACACTTATTTTTCATGAAGAATTATTTTTTCCCTAAAAGAACTTGTATTGATGTAACTACGCTAATATTTGCCAGTAAAATTACTTAGCACATGAAAGAACACGTTAAAGAGTTATCTCATATGGCCGCTTAGTATTAATTAAGAATATATTTAAGAAACTTTTATATTTAATTACTGTTTCGTAACTTTATCCACGAAAGAACAGTAAAACACTTAACCATACTGACGCTCCCCGCGTCCATGTATTTTGGCCGTCAGAACACACGCGCTAGCGAAGCTTTCAGGCGGTCAACACCAATAAATATTAAGGGTGGCGGACGTGTCCAAAAAGGATCCCGCGCCTCACAGCTGCAAAGACGGGCCACCCAAGTTTTCTGCATGTACAGACGGCATCCGGAGGCAACGGAAGGCACCAGGGCGCGGACACAGCTGCACTGGGCAGCTGCACCAAGATACGCCGAGGTCCCACGACCCCGGGCTTCGCCGCAATAAACCAAGAAAGCTTTTAGCGGATGTACGAACAGAAG
>NQII01002114.1:122406-183946 GCA_002778355.1 Clitarchus hookeri | reverse complement strand
TGGTAGGGCAGGGAACAGGCCGTTACTGCCCTACATCGAGAACGGGAGCGAGTGGTGAGCCCTAACGAGGGGCGCCAGCTCAAGAGGAAGCAAGCCGCGTGCAACTGACTAATCACAGAGGGCCTTTACAAAGACCATCCAGCAGAGAGAAAATGAGTTCGCCAAATGCAGCAAGACGTCGACCTCAGTCGGAGGCCGTCAAACGGGACGTAAGGCGGGAAGCATCCGAGAAAACCCATGCACAACGCCGACGGGAACCGAAGAGGGCGGAACGAGTCCGCGAGGAGACGACCACGGCAGCCGGCCGTCATCAGACGCAGTGTGGACCCGAGAAGGAGGAACTTCGAGGGCAGTCGCCGAGACGCCCATCAGACGCAGAGTCCTGCCAGTTCCAGCTCACCAGACCTCAACTGCAGGACCAACTACCCGCCCAGCAAACCAGATAAGTACAGTCATCCAGCGTGTGTGAAGAGTACTACCCCCATACACCCCCCTTTGTATAAACGGGAAGGAGTTGTCTCTAGAGCTCGTAAGTGAATTATAACTTGTTCAAGGAATAATAAAACTAGATTGTTTTTTTGAACTCCAATCGCCCTGTGTTTACTTCAGTAGTAAATTGGTCCTTTAGACAACAGTGTCAATCACCTTCCTCCAAAACCACAGCTTTGGGAGTTGTCAATACTGTAACAAATGATAAAATACAAATTAAAAAGCAACACTATAACAATTTATATTTTTCGGGTGTAAATATAGTTTCACAACTACAGCTTTTCTTGCAAAATTGATTTCGTTATGTATTTTATGTTTCAGCAGTTTAGTATAATATTTAACATGATATTCTTAGCAATTTTATCAGTTTTCACCAACCAACTTAACTTTGTTTAGACGATATTTTCATAGATATGTAAACGCCTTTATAATTTTATATTTGGTATCAATTTTACATTCCTTTGTTAATTATATTTATATTAAACCACACGCGAGTATACTTTCAAGTTTCCTACATGATACATAGGATTATAGACAAATCTGTAGAGGAATGGCGATTCCGGCAGCTACCTAGCTGTCGGATTCATTTCGACACTTCATGGACCGATTCCGTTATACAATTCCGCTATCGAGCGTTAAAAAATTGGCTCTAGGCATTCCGATAGCGGAATGACGTCTTTCCTCCAGATAATTAATTCCGATAGTTTCAATAATTGGGCCCCAGGTTGAGTTAAACCGCAGTCCGAAGCTAGCAATAAATGACACACGGGTGGCCCTAAGACTCGGGGGAGCTCTGCGTTGCAGTGACATCACGTGCCACCCTCCGGAGTACCGTTACTCGAAACAGGCGAGAAAGTCCAATCTTCTCCTCTCGTAGTCTTGGGTTAGCAGTACTCCGCCCATGTGTATGACAACACACATGCCGGTATGGAAGATAGGCACATTGGAAAAGCCAATAATAAATTTTTGTAAACCTTTCACTATTGTTTACATAGGTTGGGAGCATTTAAGATTCCTTATTTTTACTTGTATATAAAATTATGGCTGTATCATTCGATAATAAAACTTATATTGGCAGTGTTTATTTCCAGGAAATTTAACTTGAATTCTGTTATTTTTCACGATGTTAGTGCATAATGTTTGCACCAAATATATTGTTCTGTAATGATAAAATGTTAGCAACATTTTTTTTGTATTTAGAAATGTAGTGAAAATGCTTTATAAAAATATCGGCCGTTTTTTTACGTCTAATTATCTGCTGATACAGTAGTACTTTTACGTTGTGTTTATACGTATGTTGGTAATATTTTGATATGCGTTTTACATAAAATTTTCCGCAAAATATTTTGTAGCAACGAATGATTTTATTTCATGAACTGTATAAGTAATGATAGCGCCCTACTAGACACAATCGTGCACAAAAAAAAAGTTCATTAATGTAACCTGCAAGTGTTACACTTTAAATTGCTAGGGATATTTAACGTGGAACATATGTTACTTGTGTTAGCTTAAACGTACGAATATAAACTGCCATATTTTAAATCTGTAAATGATAGAGTACAATAGCATTATAATAAGGATCTGAAAAATTTATCACAACAAACTTCTAGAGCTTTTTGTATTGCATTAAGTGTACATAACACTATGTTTTTCTCTGTGCACTATAAATAAAAAGTTTATATAGGGGTTCTCAAGTGTATAAATAAGACAAGGCTGCTGCCTCAACTTCGTCACCAAACAAAAGACTCATAAATAAATAGTATTCCTCGTAATTTTTGTTTACCTCTAATTAAAAAAATTAATTTCTTTGCCTCGGGCATAGTAATGTGTAACTAATGTAATGGTTTACAATTTACAATGTACATATTTGGTGGAGTGCAAATGGAGCTGTAATACCACAAAAAATACATCAGACTTGAAAATAAAATTTGTATTAAGAAGAAACAAGTAATAGGTAGCTACTTTCAAGTATGTTAACATATTTGTTCAGTAAGTTACTTTTACGTTATATGAAAAGCAGGCGGTTATTTACGTAAACGATTTAAAGAACAAATAGCCTTACAAAACTATTGTAGACAGAAAATTTAAAAATTTACTTAATCAGGTGACTCTTATAAATCAACTAAGTAACGTTTCCACTGCCTAGCTAAAACTGCATTTTTTTCATGTTTCCACATGTTTCAAAAGTTTTAAATCGAATTTGGAAAGACTTTGTGGAAGGCTTTGGTAAGTAATTCGTGTTCGAAAACGCCGATCTTCAGTTATGTAACGTGCGGGAAGAAGCAGTATTTTTATAGCATGTTTATTTTCCTCGCATACCTTACTCTTTTTGAAGAGTTAGTCTTATGCGATATGTGTATTCTTATGTGTACTGTTATGTGTGTCAGATGTGCGCGATACCAAAATGTACCTTCATGGACGTATATTTGCATCTATACATATGTATACCATGTATGCATGTATGTTTCCAACCAACATTTCCGACATAGCTATATGACAACACCAAATAAGGTACTGAATAAGATGTAACATTTTCAGTCTTTCAAAGTTTTTAAATAACCCTGAATACATTTTTTAAATCGTTATATCGAAGAATTTACAACGTGTCTTGTATTTTGTGCTTACGAAAAACTTTTGTTTGTGAACAGGAAGTAAACGACCCTAAATAATCTGGAGTTGTAATTTTTCTCGCTGATTGAAAAATAGCAGCCACCTGGTTCGAAAGTATTTTAATTATTTTGTCGTTGAATAAAAATACAACTAAATAAGTGAATGTGCCATTAAGACTGTACATGACAAAATATTTGATCCTTCTCTAGTAACTTTGTGGGCGAGTACTGTACAATAAAAGTAAAGGTTGTGATTGCTGAAGACAGTAAAAATTGTCTCAAAATTAAGAAACAGTAGGCCTACATGTAATACTAAAAAAAAAAATAATAGTTTGCGAGATACTTCGTGAAGCTTCCGTAAGGCACTAAGAATTAAAAGAAAAGGGCCTGATATCAGTTCGAGATTGTAACCATTCTTATGTAAAACTTATATTAAAATATGGAAAAATTTTGTTTTTATTTATAGTGTTTTCAAAGATATTATCAAACATTTAATACATATTGAAAAAAAAAAATTATGATTGATGTCATTATTTCCATACGAAATTTTTTGGTTTTCTTGGTATAATACAGCAATTCGCCTATTTCCTTCATGCTAACCTTCACACATTGAGTCTGTTACCGTACCACAGCAGGAATGGCGCACATGGCTATGCTACGCAACATGCATACTCAACTAGCCACATTCCGATACCTCTTCAATGCGCAGTATGAGCAAACAATAATTTCCTACCCCTACAAGAAGTCGCATATGTGTGGAGCCTGCGTCATTCTACTTCCGTCCAATCTTCTACACACTGCAACGAGGCCAGGAGCACAAGTTCTTTATGCAATGACGTCACATTGGCAACAAATTGTTGAACATTGGGTTAGGAATTTGGAAGGAGGCCGTTATTAATGGTCACATGCATGTATTAGTAGTGTATGTTACCTTTTTTAGTCTGTAAAATGTTTCAAGGAGCTATATTTAATGAAGGTAAGGTAATGGGCATCGGCTGATTTAAGTTGTTCCGGGTGGAATGTTGTTCATATAATTTATGATACATCACTAGACACTGGCTGTAAGAAAGGTGCACTCGTTCGTGAAATAGAATAAACTGTAAATTACAAACTGTAGAATTTCCTATAAACCATATGGCAATAAGTAATAACAATTTTGCAATTTGAAGGGCACAGACAAACTACGTTCCTTTGTTTTTACGCTATTATTTTGGTAATGATAACTCTTTGGAAATGGATTTACTGAATTATATAAATTAGAAAACATTTGGTAAAGCGCAGCAAAATTTCAATAAATATTTTTTTATATAATTTTTTTTCCAATTTTTCTCGACTCAACTTTTCACAATAACTTCATATAACTAAAAATTACTCACTTTAATTAATCAAATTTACTATTACTTCAAAGGAATTAATGTAATTAAATAATTATAAATCAGTCCAAATAGCCATTGTATCAAAACCTATTCTGTTATAAATTATGTGTCCATAATTCCCGTAAAAATCAACCAATTTTCATTCTGTTATTTTATAAACCTTGCTCTCGTTTTGCAACGAGTGTTTGTACACCTTTATTTTTTATCTGTACTACCTGCAAAGGTACTAAAATCTGCAGAAAGCTCATTTTTACCATGCTTTCGCGCAAGGAAGCGCCTTTGTTGACAGCTGTCTGTTTGAACATTTCAATTTGTTGTTATCTTATTCCATCAGAAATTACCATTCACTTTAAAAGAACACAGTTTCCAGTCAGATTGGCATTTTCAATGACAATAAATAAAGCTCAAGGGCAGTCATTGCAATTGTGCCGAATAGATTAAGAAACAGAATGTTTTTCGCACGGCCAATTGTATGTGTCGTGTTCTAGAGTAGGAAAACTATCAAACTTATTCATACGCGCGGAAGATGGTAAAACTTAAAACATTGTATACAAACAAGTACTTCAAAAATAAATATTTTGAAAATACATATACTTCTTTAAATTCATTTCACAGAAATGAATAGAACCTAAATATTTTATGCCACAGCAACGCGTGGCCGGGTAAGCTAGTTTACAATATAATCCGTATTACATGTCAATTTCCCACCAGTCCGCGATGTTCTAGAATGCTCCGAGCGCCCTCACGCACAGTAGGCTTCACTCGTCGGGTTTCACGTCCTCTCGTCCATTCTCACCACCGAACCCCTGATCCGCCGTCGTGCCGCACTTGACTTTGCGCCCGCACTCAGCCATAAGGCTTCTACTCATACTCTCCGCAGTCCCGCGGTGGCTTGTATTTATAGGGCCGTAGGCCATCATCCAGAAATTTCAGTAAGTTTCGCGTTTCGCCGAGGGTCCTAATTCCCAGAATATTATTGCGCCGGCTGAAAAATATATTTTTTATATTTTATATTTTATATTATATATATTTTATATTTCATATATGTATACTTAATAAAACTTAATATCAGTAAATAATTTTACTATGGAACTTATCAGAGTGTAAAATGTTAATTGTGCACATTATATTTAATAAGTAAGCAACATGTGTGTAATTTCAAAAACTCATGTAATTAACTTTAAATCTAACTTTAAGGAAGCCAGGTTTTACAGTGCACCAATGATGCTAAAGAATCTACAATTTTCTCTATAAAGCATATTAAGCAGAACTTGTTTTAAACTCTAGGCAACGTGAAAAGTGTTTTGATCAATAAATTAATTAAATCAGTCGAAATATATTTTTCAATCTTGTCGGCTCCTCCAGCAAGGGGAAGAGGAGGGGCCATGACGTCAGCCAGGTCTCGACGCTGTCAATCATTCCTAGGCTACACATGTAAAATGCTGTTAGTGTNGCCAGCCTGGTGTGTCCGGGAAGGGACGAGGTGGGTCACCCCAGACCGCGCATAACGCGAGCTCGCCGCCAGTCCGAGCTGCAGCGCATAAAATAGTTCTACGTATCACAAGTGATTTGAGCTGTGCGTAAATATAAATTTTAAAGGAGCAGCGAATTCGATTTTGTGTTTGTCTAGTTTGCGTTTTCTCATAGCGATTGCCTCAAAAATCCTGCTCATTGGAAAACACTGAGTGTCCACTCTATACTAGTACTATATATATACGCTATGCATACATACAGGAGGGGAAAGACATACCTTAGGCATGGTTTATAAAATAAACGTAATAACACAACATAGGCAAAATTGCAGCGACGCAAGAAAGAGAACTCTGAAAACTTTAGACACCAGTTTATAAAAGTTTCTTGCAACTATTATAAAAGGCACCTACCTAAACCTTTCAGAGTTTTATATTTTGCGTCGTTGCGATTTTGCCAGTGTTGCCTTATTGCGATTTTTATAAACCAGCCCTTAGCCTTGCCTTCTCGGCAGCTCCCTATGTACTCGTACACATAAAGCCTTCCATACGTCACTTGTCGGCACCGAGATTCATGAATCCGGATGGCATTCTGATAGAGAGAGAATTTGTAAACAAACATTTGCTCGGGTTCACGGTGGAAAACGTGTATGTGCGGTAAGTATTATCTACGACGTTGTTCATTATTATCCCGTACGTTTCATCTTGAAGCATGGCACAAGTTTGAGAAGTTTTGTTTTCAACACGTATTCGTTCATTACACTCTCATTATTGTGAAATTAGTTACAAAAATTACACAACACATCCATCTCGCTATGCAGTTACACGATTTACGGGTATAGTGCACTCATAACTATAGTAATTCATTTATATATGCAGTATATGTGTGCACACACATATGTAGACGTAAATAAATGTACGTGCATCAAGTGTTATACTTCCTTCGGACGCAAATATCTGGCCGGTAAGTGTAAAAATGTGTGTCTGGCCATTGTAAGACGAAACTATTTGTTCTGTCAGCATCCATGGCGCGGCGCCTGCAAAGCTACAAGTGTTCATGAGATAAATTGTTTTCCAATTTTGACGAACTTTACTGATGTTAACGACATCTAACAGCATATAATAATAATAATACTGATAATAATAGCATTGCAGCTTTCTCTAAAACTCCAGAGTCAAGAAATCAAAACTTATTTCGAATCAGGAAGAACAGACCACACATATTTCAATTGATACTTCTAGCGTGCTGACTTAAGTCCGTTTTTGTCCGACAAGCAGTGAAAAGTGAACACATTGGGACATCACACGGTGGACGGCATTGTGTGGTATCGTTTAGAAATTGTTGTCGGGAAATTAACGGCGGCAACCCACAGCGATTTTCGTCCGTATTGTAGGGAATGTGAAGGCATCCATAAAACTATCTTTGTCAACTGTGAGCACGGCTTCATGTATGGCGTCTGGGTTTCCCTTGACTTGTGGCAAAATTTGTCGTTCTTGGGTGTAATTTTTCCGGATTGTTTGGTCTTTAATTTTTTATACTCTTATGTATGGTTTGTATCAAGTCGCCTAAAATAAACATTTTATTATAGGAGATTCACTGAAAAGAGTCGGATGCGTTTAAAACGGATGAATGAGAACAAGTTTTTCACGTGGGTGGGTATCCCTGAAATCACAGTAGAAGGGCTGTTGGAAGCAAAACATTAGGCAAAATTATCTTTATTTAATGGAAAACATTTTTATGAAGTAGGTCGAATCTCATCTTAGTGAGTGTCGAACCTATATGTAAAGGGAGTAAAAGTGTATTTCTGTATACTTCCTGTCTATCTTTAATTTACTGATATCTGGGACTTTGGCCTGACTATGAGAATGGATGGAGACAGCATATTTTAATCAGGACTTACGGATGGACGAATCGTTCCATTATAAACAGCACTTTGTTCTTTTTCTGCCCACGTTTAACAATATTGGCGGAATACACGCACCGTGTTGGATTTGAAATACCTGCTTAGGAACTATTTTTATGTGCATATGTATAATCGGCATTGTCGTGGACCTCATCACTTTATTCTTGTATTAGTCAAGTTTAACCGGGAAAACGGTATGCGCGTGTATATGTTGCTAACGTGTTTACTCGTATACTTACGCGCATAAAACAAATTTAAAATCACTTTCCGCTGATTCAAATGTTACAATTGTGATCCGACGTTGAAATATGGAACTAGTATTTATCTTAACTCATTCCCAACTCTACAGAGATCACACCAGTCACAATGTGTCTTCTTAAATGTAGTGCAGTTAAGGACAGAGAATTGTTTTCCAAAATTGATTACTTTACCATTAACACTATCACTTAATCATAAAAAAATTTCAAACTAACAGTATTAGTGAAATTACTTTTCAGTTACATCTGCATTACAAAGGTTTTTGTTTCACTCGTTAACTCACTAGTGATAACTTAATGTACGCATGTCTTGCCCGGTCCTAACTCACGAAGTTGGTACATTTGTCGGCCCTGTTATGAATGATGAATGACCCTGGTGTGCTACTGCGATATTGCACGGATAAACTACAATTCAACCGGGGTAAGAAATACATACATATCCAAAACCAGCAGCTGGCTTCAACTCTTCTCTGTGTGTTTTTGGGAGTGTGTGTGTATACACGCTAATGTGAATGCACCATTTACCACGCCATTTTTTCTCCCTCTCTCTCGTGCACACGCGCGCACATAAACACACAATTTTTTTTTTTTTATAATTGTGTATACTAACAAGTATAATGTTGTACCTTACCGGTGTTTATTTAGGATATTTAGGTGTAAGCCACTTTTGTTTTCATTTTTTCTTCAAGGGAAACCTTATGCTCTTTTCGACTGGACGCTTCTGGTGTACCCACATTCTATTACTTTGATTGCACAATTACTGTAGAGCATGCAAGCACTTGATCGCAACACACCTGACAGCCATGCACCTGAACTGGACTGCAGAACGAGTAGCGATACTTGTGCTGGCCAGACTAATCAGTGTGCGTAACCCCCATCCAGTCCCTTCCACCTAGTAACACAGTACAGTAACTTTAAATGCTTTTCCGACAATTTCCGTACAGTCAGGCTGTTCGTGCGGACTATTCGACGTATTTTCTTCCAGTAGACAAAAATTACAGCGCGAAATGAAAATAACGCGTATTTAGTTTCTCTTTGAACAGAGTATATGCGTATTTGGTCACTTTATAATCTCCAAAACAATTTCTTTAGAAGTAAATAGTAACATATATAATCTTACATGAATAAAGGATACTTAGAGTTATTTTTAATTGTGGTATATTACAAATAATAATTCAAAATTTTGCAAAAATATTTGTGAAATCTGATATATAATACGTTTACAATACTTTCAGGCTTTAATACTGTGACTTTAATTAAATACGTACATTAATATATAACATTTACTACAATCAATAAAATTAATACAACTTATTTTGTTTTAAATTATGACAGCTGCTCTAGTATTGCTTGGTAAGCTATGCATTTGTTGTGCAGTTAGTTGCAGCTCTATGAAGAAAGTGAGTTTAGGGAAGACTTACAGAATTTTTTATTTTTTTTTCATAAATTGCGTAAAAGATAAGATGAAAATTGTATTAATCGTTCACAAATATTATTTCTTTTCAATCACATTTCCATTGATTTTACACATAACCATTCCTTTCAAATGCCATTGTATAGACAAATACACACAATAACATTTTTGTTGTGTGCTGTACCTACATTTTATTGTGTTTTACGCATGACAACCTCCATAATTGTAAGTTTACAAAAATTACAGATTCAAATTTCTGTTTAAAACTGAGATGAGTGAAATGTGTGTGATTTACATAATAAAAGGATTTTTTTTTGCTGCATGGCAACAGGCATAATAATATAGACCTGCAATTGCCGGTTGCTCATGATCGCATTACTTGCATCACTGTAATTTTTATAGGCAGCAGCAAATGCTCGTGGCGATAGCCAGACACACAGCAGACACGCGTCTCCTCCGCCTCTGCTGGTAGGCAGGTGCTCAGTCCTCTTCCAACTGTTCACAACCCATTACCAGGCCTTTTATCGCGCACATTATCACCTCGCCCTCCCTGTTCATTCCACTACGACATCTTCACGTAGTTCCACTTTCTACCACTGCACTACGAAGGCAGCAACTTCCTAGGTATATTATATAATTCTTATGTATAACCAAGATTGTACGGTTATTTCACATGTTATCGTTACTGCGATTGATTTATATGAACATATACATTGATATATTTGTATTTGTTCAAAAAAAATTCTGTATTTCACATTATTTTTAATTTTAAAAATAAATAATCTGGTCAACAGGTGTAATATGTATTGTAACTTATTTTCATAAACGTAACTTTTAGCACACCTATAAAATGTTATGCAAATATTTTCTCATGCAAAATCATAGAAAAAAAACGGTTATCCTAATTAGCTGATGTATTTTTTAATAAAATCAATTTTGTTATTTATCCAAAGAAGAAATACGCCCATTCTTGGGTAAGAAATGGAAATTTTCGTTATTTATTAATTAATTTACGCATTAAAAAGACTTACTTCTGTGACATATTTTACACTGAATAAAATATAAACATATATCTTTCATATGAGACTGAAGTCATATTTTCCTTGCGATTTTGGAAGTCTCTACAGTACTTTTTTAAAAGTTGCGCATTTACTGTGTTGCTGGTTGCATCACTATAAGGAGATCCACTTTACTTCTACCTTAACAGTTATATTAGTTACTGATGGCTCAAATATAACCAAAAAAATTATTGTTGTGGTAACATTAATACTGTTGCCACAACATTAGACATTATTCTGCGTAAGATAGAAGCACTTTTTAAAATTTGTTGCAAAAGTACATGGATGTAGTTACTTCATGAGAGCATTGCTGTAAAAACTGCTATTTTTCTGAGAAAGCAACTTTTTAAACTAATAATTGTTTTGAGAATTTTAAGTGAAATTGATTAATATTTTACGTAATGATCTTGTGTCACTCCAAAAATGACTTAATTTTCTTATTTGGTTGTCCAGATTAATACTGCAGGAAGTATCAAAAACACAACTTCGAGTAGTTGTATCTCTCAAAATATAATCTTCAGAGACATTTCTTTTGGCACAAAAACTAGTTAATATGATACCTATTCGAGGGCATAATAATCAGTGATAATATGTTTTGGGTCCAACATTCTTATAACAATTCGAAATATCTATTTTCAAAAGAACCTACCTTCCTTACGAATTTATGTAGGCCATAGTTCGTAGAATGTTTTCTATCTCATTTTGCATAACGTTTGTACCAGTAACTCAGGATTATTCTGTATACACCGTTTTTAACAGCATGACTACAATATTTATGAACATGTGTTTTGTACAAAATAAATATAAAAAACAGTGAAAGCATACATATTGCACACATCGCACAAGTGGATGTACCATATTCTGTATGGTCAGATGATTAGAAATTAGTGAATTAAAACATTTCCTTATAGTCATACTTTGTATTACATATTAACTCTCAGGTACAATAGATTCGCAGTAATTTCAAACTTTTGAAGCTTTTGAAATTAATATGCATATGGTGTACGTTTGTGTTAACTCCTCTCATTCAGAAAAGTTAATTAACTTATTCTTCATTTAAAAAACATAGAGTCCCAAGTCAACTGCTAATATAAATTAATTTTAAATTTGGCATATATATGTTACTTTGTTCCTGGATATTCGCAATTTAACGTAAATGTATATTACCTCTCTCATAATAATAAGATCATGTGCACTTATTAGTACATGAGGAAAAATTATCAGACGCTTGCTTGGGAAATTGGTTTTACTTATGATTAACTAGCGAACCGGCCTGGCTTCTTCCGGTAACAATTTAGCTTTACAGGGATACTTTAAAAGACCAAAATGGTTACTGTGGTTCATCCTTAAACGATAAACAAATGCTATTGCAGACTTTTGTGTAGACCTTTTTGAGAGCTACAATTCTGCAGTTTATTAATTTGATGTATCTCCTATGGTTTAGTCAGCACAAGCCTTGTAAGCGCGCTAAAAGCGGTTTTTTACGACTTGATAACAAACGGTCCGACATTTCTCTACTATCCGTACATTAAATATAAAGGTATTAACGCCAAAACCTTTCTCAAGAAATTCTCTAAATAATGTTGAAAACCACATCAAAATCCATTAAGTAGTTTAGACATACTAAGCGAATACACAGACAGACGCGGATAAGCGACTTTGTTTTATACTATTTAAATATTTACTACATACAGTTTTTTTACAACTTCTAAGTCTCTTAGCGGAAAAGAAAGATTGACATGTTTTTTAAATAATTGTTATTATTTTGAAACCATCAGACTATCTCGACATGCTAACTACAATAAACTGATTCTCCTAAACACTGAAACTACAGTAACTAAAGTATATAAGCAACAAACGGTCTCGTATGATGTTTTACCATACATTTTGTTGCTAAGGTCAAACATAAGTAGTTTGTAAATTTAGGGGGTATTCGTCATCTGGCCGATCTTCTTGCTATAATGTCTGCAGTTTTATGCTACCACAGTTATTAAGTTCGTGGACTGGCTGGCTTCCCAAGATAGTCAGCCGTGCACTACGGCGACATTCAATTAGTTCGTGGACTGGCATGTAGGCAGCCATGCAACACGGTAGCCACGAACGTGCTGACTCTACTTGTACTACACATTAGCCTACACTACCGAGTATTTTGTATCTCTTTACATATGTTGAAGTTAATAACATATTAATTTATAGCGTGCCTTAGAATTACTGCTAGGCGAAATTTCGCTACGAACATAATATTCTATTTACGTAATTTTCCGAGCTATGCACTTAATTTTACAGCATAAGTTTCTGCGCCACTACTATGCATTTTTAATTCCAAATAAACGCTTTTAACAACGTATCTAATTTTTTTATTTGGACACACACATGGTGACTATGAGTATAAACCCGATAAACAGTGACAACTGCTATGAAAGTGGTTCGTCATAGGCCCTTTACTCTCGAGGTATAGTTATGGCATTGGAATATGACATTTTACAATCTACCACATATATTGCTATGCTGGGCTTGCTTGGATGCTATTAAAATATTGATGTGTATAATGACCCAGACAGTGAATTAAACAGTGGTCTCGCAAGAGGTCTTGCAAATACACTAAGCTCAACATTTTTTGACCATATTAGAGTTACAAGTGTACATAAATTAAAATTTCTACTTGGCAAAGGATGCCGCGAACAGGCATGAATAAAAATCCACTATGCATAATTGACGACAATGTAGCCAACTTAATACTACACAACCTCTCACGTGGCTACGCTTAGGTCAATATTTCTTACTTGACTTAGAATTTGTCAGCGAATAGGCGGTGCACACCTGAAAAATACAAGACAGTGCTAAGAAGTAAGTATTGTAATGGAAATGGCTTATTAACATCCCCGGTGTTATGCCTAAAGGCTAATCAGGTGTCTACTTACAAAATAACTTATGACGTAACTTAAACTAACACCCATGCCTTACCCAGGATTCGAGCTTATAATCTCCCGCACCGCAAACCGGCGGCGCACCAAATGACTGCGTCACGGGAGGTCGGCTGCTAAAAAGTAAGGGTTTTTGATTAAAATAAATTAGAAGAAAAAAAAGCATGTAATGAATTAAGCTGGGTTTTATAGATACTTTTCAGATCTTGGATAAGTGAGTATCGTACACCTCTATAAGCCTCGTGGATTAAAACTTGCGTTAGATTCGAGCGCACGACCTAGCTTCACAATAAATAATAGCATTCAACCAACTGCACCTCGGAAACTAGCCACGTGCAAAGTGTTGTCTGTACCATCGAATTTGTAGCAAATTTTTGTTCGTTGTTATTAGGCGCTGTAAAAAAAATTGTTTCCTCAATCACAAAACAACAAACGGAAAATAAACTATGTGGTCTGTAATAGGTGTTAGAAGCAACATTCGCTGTGACAATAAAGAACTCTGATTACATACATCGTTCCAGTTTTTCTTCCACTTCCCCCCCCCCCCCCNCACCAAATCTTTCAATGTTTTTCTATTTTTGTTTTCCTTTCTTTTTTACATTGCCTGCACTGGTTCCCAGAAATATAGGTTTCGTTCGCTACAACATAAAAACACTATACAACTTCTTAGCGGCCATACTTAATGTGATGAGACGAGCAGTTCACTGAACGTGAAAGTGCTTTATGGTTTAATTCTCTGCCATGTCTGACTTTAGCCGAACGGTTAGAGTCACGCCTAAATTGGGGGAGGAAACCTGCCTGGCCTTCTGTCATTTTCGTGGAAGGACAACTAGAATTTACCGCGACGAGGGGACTTCGAGGGTCTGCGGCTATTGGATGCCAAATCAAGAAACAACAGGAGTGATTTTGCGTTCAAAATTATTCCTCGCTGAAATTTACCAGTACGGATTAAATATACTAGAATATATGTTATAATATTTTTTTGTCGAACTGAAACTCCCTTGCTGTATTAACTTTTTTCTAGTTTTTTGCCTAAGAAAAATGCTTCTTTAGTGTTGGGGGTACAAATGATATGTTGTAACCCACTATCAATTTAATTTTTGTTTGGGGGTAGGGGCAATTGCACTCATGTAAACTCCCGCTCCCCCCCCCCCAAATTACTACGCCATTATCGTGCTTAAATGTGCTGGATTGTAAGACAAGAGATTGGGGATGGTGTCTTTGTGCCAGTTAGTGTATTTTTTCTTCGTGAATTATATTACAAATATTTTTTTTTTATAATTACAAATATAAGTATTCCATATTTTACAAGAAAACACTTGACTTTTAATTATTTTTCAATCTTTATCTGACATGGTGTATGTATAATTATCCTTCTTTCCTTATCAGTGCTACAGTGGATCTTTCAGGAGTCACAAAACCGAATTAACCCATCATTAGCTAACACCAATGCAACACTTAATTCTCAAATACTTGCACTCACTTTGGTGACTTCCGTGGCCAAGGTTGCTATTGCATTATAATTTAACTATCACGAGGTCCCGGGTTCCAATCCCAAGCAACTTATTATTATATGTGCCGTTCTTAGATTTAAGTTTTTTTTTTTTTTAGCCGCCCTTCATTAGCCCCCCTCATCATAAGGAATGTGCACATTCCAATATTAACTGTCATACTTTAAAGCATTATAAAGTATTGTGCTTTTACATATTTACTGAAATAGCAATAAAGCTTTATGGCATTTCTCAGTATAAACATATTGCAAAAGTGTTAAACTTTTGATGTTGACTAAACAAATGTGTAAATTATAAGATCTCCATGAACCTGTCAAATAAGGATGAAGTGGTTTTCTTCCATTAACTTTGGTCTAACATACTGTGGAAATTTAAAACTAACAATACAGTTGCAATTATTTTTTATGTAATTACGTTTATATTGTATGTTTAAGAAATTTTTCTAAAATACAGCTGTGTTTGTTGTATCTTTTGCAGGGGATCGAGATAACACATCTTCCCTATTATGTTAACGGGAAGAGCGTTTTTTACCACGGTAATAACTTTGGTAGCAGTGAAAGCGACTGATATCTCCAAGCAAGAAACAAAATTGGTATGATGCTTTGTGGTGAATATAGTTTTGGGGCAAATATATGTAAAACAAGTATACATGTAGCTTTTAAGTGCCAAACTCCATTTACATACGTTTCCAAACGTATTGTTCAGTATCATGTGTCGACAGTCACATCATTGAGTATTATAATACCTGGTAAACTTCAGTACCATTTCTTTAAAATGTCACATGCCACCAACATTAATAAAAGTAAAATACCGCAGCACAGAATCGTTTCAATATACCTAAAAAACTATTAGTTTAGAATAAAGAGTGAAGAGTTTTTATTCGTTCTTGAAATAAAAAAAAAACGTAGATTTGCATGTTGTTAAGTGTTCTTTTTTTTTAACAAGTTAGGTCAACTATAGCAATGCTTAAAGAATGATGCTGAAAACCTATACAAGTTTTAAAATATGGCTATGAGAGACATAACTAAAGCACTGAGATGCAAATAACACGTAATAAAAGTAATAATACTTATTCAATGGTTTCCTGTCGAATAGCCTGTTTGTGCTTATTCATATACCTATGTTTTTCCATCTAGCCAATACTGACAAGGATCCCGCATATTCACAGAATGTTATTTGAAAATAATAACCCGTATTTATGTGCTCAATGCATTATAAAGGCATTGTTAACCTCACGAGACTGTTAAAATATTTACTTAAATAAAAACACTCGTAAGAATTTGCTGTTAAAAAATATATATTGCTCTTTCTGGAACAACATAAACTGCAGAGAGTAAGTTAATACAGTACGGCCTAAATATTTAAGGCAGCACAATAATCTTTGATCTGCCTAAAAGAGAATTTCCCGAAACCAAGTCAAAATTACTTTTGAATTTACTCAACTGCTATATTCAAACAGGCTTACGATAAGGAAGCACAGAAAAACTATGTGCATTTAAAAACAACCAGACATCACGTGTCTTCTTTCCGCCATCACCATTTCGCTATTACTAAAAGAAAAAATGGAAATATATATGAAAAGAAATATCACACGGTGATAAATATCATAGACCTTAGATATGAAATAAACACAAAAGGAAACAAAGCCTTAAAAAAAAATTCGAAATCTGTATAGTATTAAAACAATATTTATGATAAAGTATTTCAAAACTAACATTTAATGGAAAAACCATATTATTAAAACATTAGAATAAATACTATTTTTAATTATATATTATAAATATTTTTTATGAATGTTAAAAAAAATGTTTTTAGGATAACATTGTTAAAATACGTTTTACAAAATACTTTATAATATTTTACAATCATTAAAATTATATGTGTTTACAAAAACATTGTGAATGTTACATTGTAATGTTGATAACATATTTTTAAAAAAAAATTTTGCTGCATGGGTTATCAGCAATTTATATAAAGCATTTTATCTTTGACAAATATCTATACCCAACAATATGGCATGAGACAAATGACTAAGTATCCTAAATTGCCATTTCCGCGAAAAACCAAGAACTCATATGGCAAGCTAGGAAACAGTGGTTACCAGAAACCAACATATTCAGACAGATATTTTCATGCTAGTTCACATCATCAACCTGCTCAAAAAAGAAGAAATAGAAGAGTCATATCAACCTTGGTCAACAGAGCAAGCCAAATCAGCGAAAAATCCAAACTTAACTAAGAACGGAATCATTTCACAACATCTTGACAAGCCAAGGTATACGGGAAGAAAGACATTCAGGGAGTCTTAAAAAAAAAACACCTGCAACAAACAAAAACCCTGAAAGTAATGCTATTCTTCCATTTGTCCAAGGAGTATCAAATCGCATAAGCTGGCTTTTAAAGAAACCCCACATCCCCACAATACAAAAACCTTCACGAAAACTGGAAACCATCTGTCAGTATTGTTCGAGACTCCTAAAGATGCCTGCTTCTACTGCAAAACGTCGGTTGAAGAAACCAAGACACGTCTCCAGCCGGGAAGCCAAAACAACCAGCCTGGCAATGGTCGCGAAAGCCTGTAATATTCTATGAAAAACATTCCATTAAAATTTTTATGATCGCAATTGCATGTGATTTTACAATGCCTACGTCAGCTAATGAGAAGGCCATACTCGTATATTTTATTGCTTTAATTCTACCAATAGGGTTTTCATGCAGTCACATGTTTATCATTCCTGTCCCACAAGCGATACAGACACATCCGAGTCAATCTATACATTCGGTTTTACTTCCCCTATCAATAATTTTCCTAACATCAAACCTTGCTTCACTCTTATACCAAACGTGTATACAATTCCTACTCCAGGTGGTTTTTAATTTAGCGGGTAATAGTACTGAATGTGACCTTGAGCCCCATAACCAAAACACATAATTGCTTTACGCGTGCTCTCGGTAACACACTCCGTTACTACAAATATACTTCGCTGTCGCCTTTCCCCATTAGGTATATGTATTTTTTGCTTGAATTTCACATTCCCTCCTTGCTTCGACTTAAACTCTTTCCTATACTTATGCCTTTTATTCTCATTCGCGTCCATTTCCCTACCTTCAACCATACTCAATCCCCTCTCTCTTTCGTTTCCTTATCTTTTCCTCATGGAAAAAAATATTCGTAGCATGTCAAAAACACGAACGAAACGTACACTGTACTTTATGTATAACTAAATTATATGAATTGCGACAATCTTCGCCTATGATCAACTCAACTTGCGTTACTAAACGTAAAAATCGTGCAGGTGATAAATATTTTTACAAACGTTAATAACTACTGTGTGCAGGCAGAAAATTAGAAACACCTCTTCCACAAAAGTTGCTTTCTCACACAATAAACCCACCACATTTTAATAGTGCATTTGTTTTAATACCTATTCATTCCTGATGGTTTCTTCTGACCTTTGAGTTCACTCTAACAAACTCAAATGAAACTTGCTCACAGCATTGCTTGACCATACCTGAAGTAACAAGGCGTCAGAAAATTGTAAAAAGTCTCACTGTGTAGTTATAGCAGAACTAATAGTTTTTTCGAAAATTTCTGGCACTTTCATTAAAGCTAACGCAAACACGTCGAATTGGGCAAAAATTCCCAAATCTAATAATTATCCTACTTCTACTGGGAACGCAACTACTTTCAGCAAATATACAATGGTTACTACTGGAATTCCATTTTCCAACTGGCTACGAAAACCTTTTAAAACTTTGGAGATTGTAACTAGCTCATACTCATCTCTGTGTAACAATGCTCGAGCGTAACATCGTAACATGTCCATGCTGTCACCCACCGTCTATTCTACCCCCGCATCATTCAGCACCTTTTGGAGGGCCTCTTTGCCAAGTTTTTGTATCCACGACGTCCGCATAGATGATCCTGCTGAAAACGAACTTGGTTAGAAACAAATACCACACAAAATCCAATGTACGTTCAAAATTCCACACTTTCTAAATTTTCTCCCCAACAACTCAACCAATGGTCAAATGGAGTAGCAGAGTGGTGCAGAAATGTTGTTACCAACACGCAGACGTCGGTTGTTCCCTGGGTTTCGACTAGCAGCACCCAGAGAACACTTGCTCCTTTATCGTATCAGTAATTTCCAATGCCCCTTTCATCACTCCAAGGATAAAGGAGACCTCAGATATACGGGAAAACAGATTGGGAAGATAGCAAGAATTACCATTTGAATACAGGAACTAATTAAGTTACCGTGGAAACAATTTACCATTGGTTTCATTTATTTTATGTGGGCTTTGTGGATAATATCACTTAATTTTTTTATCACTAGCCCACCTTTTTTTTTAATAAAGATCATAGAAATTGAATAGATGATTAGCTTTAAAACATATAATAGTTTTACGTGAATAGAGCAAATAAAACCTGCTTCAGATTTGGCAGAAAATATACGTATACTGCACACACAAAAATTGTTTGAAAACTGTGCCAAAAAAAAAATCGAAAAATTGGGCACTTCAAACAAATTGATTAAATAGAATGGCTCTAAAACAAATATCAATTTAAATGCCCCCAAATATTTACAATACAAATGCCCACAAATACAATTTAAAATGACGTCAATGTTTTCTAGCAAAGTTAATTTAAAGCATTGCCAAAAATTTTGTGTTTCATTAAATTCTTCAAAAAAACTTTCCCAGAAAATTGTAGATTATTTAAATTTAATATTTTATAAACATATATCAGGACATCATGTCCTCCCCAAAGCTCCCCCAATCCTGCCTTGCCACATGCCTGTAACCACTATTTACACAAGAAAAAAAAACTCATGCACAAAATTTTCTAGTATGGACTGGATAATCACCGAGCGGAATTTTCATTGTAGACACTCAGAAATTGCAGTCCTTATTCAAAATTAACTCATACCAGACACCGGCATTCTCACTAGCTGGGATGTCACCGCCACTTTCAATTGAGAGGGAGGACTCCCAACGGTTGTTTTGATAGGCTTTGCAGGATCTAACCCTATGGTGAGGTGGTCAGTTCCACTGACTGGTCCAGCCCAGCATCCCAACCACGTCACTCAAGTACAGGTAGATCTTCAGTGGCCTCCCCAGAGCAGATCTTCTCTTCGGAAATGATTTTCCTCAAAAACTACAAACCGTGCGGAGAATTTCCCTATAAATATTGTTACAAACAAAGGCAAAACCAGGTGGGGTAATTTACTCTTTCCCATATCTCTTTATCTTTAAGAGTATTCCATGCTAGCAAAAACCATGTTTTGCTCTCTATATTTACCATTAAGAGTGCAATTGTTATGGACACTTAAAATACAATATGATCGTTATGCCTTTTTTCACAAATGAAATAGTAGTCTTTCTCTCTTTAAAGACATGCTTTAAAACATGAGAAGGATCAATGGTAGCAAACACTTCACTTAGAACTAACATACAATTTTGGTGCGAAAAAAGGAATTTAAACTGTTTGGTGCCAACCTGAAGGTCTTGAAGCTTAACCGTTGCAGTTGTTTAAAAACGTACAATTTTGTATGGGCCCACCGAAAAAGGCGCCAGATTTACTGCAAAATAATCTACCTTAATACTAAGGTAATATGCTCGTAACAAGACTAGATCAGCTACGTTATATTGAACATCTGATTTATTTACGTTGTAACAGACCCCATTTTTTATGGTATTGCATAACATTTTTGGACACCTCAGTCCAGAGAGTTGACATATCTTTAATTTCAATATTTTCCCAATACAATTTTTGAAGTGTCCAACTATTGAAGAGAGGATAATGTTAATTATTTCCAAGGAGTATTTCAGCGGGTACAAATTTTGTGCTTTCGCAGACCGTATTATTTAAACACAACTGCATGCAGATTTTATAAAACTCCGTCTCAATTGCGCGTATCAGATTGAAATTTTCTTAAAGCTATCTTTACATTTATGTAATAGCTTTCGGCCAAATTTTCTTTCTGATAATACAGAGAAATATGCACCAATCTGACCCTCCCACTGAAACGTCATCTCTCTTAACAATGCAGAGGTAAAGTACGTGTCATTGTACGTTACCACATTAAAAGGCGAACTTAACATGGTAAACAAGCATAGGCTTTTTACCTTACATATTTTAATAGCCTTTATGCTATTCGGCGAGAAGAAATAAACTTCACTAATGGTACATACTCCCACTAACACATGCACATAGCCAGAAGTACTTCATTGCAATGGCCCTACAACATTAAAGAACAATCTTTCCCACGGATATTCCGCCACAGACTCTGAACATTTCCCTTGAAGAGGGATATTTGTGGGCTTTGCTCTATGTCATGACACGCAATCTTTGTCCCATTCACTTAAATCCTTAAACATGTCAAGCCATGTAAAATTATCTAATATAAATTTAGAAGTTTTTTCTCTCCTACGCGACATCCTAAATTAACCATGAAAATACCTTAATATTATACGGCGTAGGTCTACTAGCGCAAAGACACGAAAGTTCCTCTTTTGTCCGTTCGCCAACAAATCCCTAGTGAATTTCATTCATAAATTTACATTTTGTAATATTTTCTAAGTTCTTGGTACAATCCACATCATTACCTTGCAATTTTTCAAATAAACAAACACATTAGGAAAGTGTTGCAAAACACCTCAAACTAAGAAATATTCCCATTTGACACTTCCAAACATGGAAACGGCCTTATTATCCTGTACCAGCTCAAACTCATAATCGCAAAACATGCGTAACAATGCGCCGGCTACCGTATTTTCTGTTCCACATATATATAATGTATACTGTACCGAAATCATGACAATCGTACCAACCACCTTGCTAGACGACCTACGGGCTTTTGCGATGAGAGTAGCCAGCTCAAAGCTTAGTGGTCTGTATACAACTCAACAGGAAAATGCTCTAAATAGTCTTCAAACCGATTCATCTCCCACAAACATGCGATAAATTGCTTTTCATAGGTGGTGAACTTTCTTTCCGCAGCTGTCAAAGATTTATCAGTATATGCAGTGGGTACGAAATCACCATATTTAATTTGGCTAAGTACAGTCCCTATAGCTATTGAACTAGCATCGGTATGCAAGTGAACATTTTTTTCTAAATTCGGTAAACGTAACACTGGTGGACTAGACAAGCACTCCTTTAACACTTGAAAAAAATGTTGCTGTTCAGTGTGCCACCGAGACTCAATGTAATTACGTTTTAGAAAATATAAGGGTTCCAAAAGCTATGAAAACTCTGGTATAAATTTTACATAGAATGTCACCATGGCCAAAACTTTTCTTATACCTCTTATAATTTTGGGTAACGGAAAATCTACAATAGCCTTAACTTATCGGGGTCAGTCCGCAACTGGCCTTCCGAAATCAGAAAACCAAGATAACGAACATGTTGTTCCGCCCAACTGATTTCACTCGGGTAATAATTAGCTCGGCCTCACGTAAAGATTGCAAAACTTTATGAATATTGTAGGGCACAAAATTTTTGCGTTTATGTTAGCCTCTGTTCTGGGTTTAATATATATATTTGGCTCAAATGTGAGGCCGCGAAACTCAAAATGCTACTCCAGTGTATAACTGAAAATAAAAAAATTTATGTATGTGAAAAATTTTACCTAACACCTTAAAAATTATTCTGAAGGGCCAAAAAAAAGGTACACCTGCCTAATATCGTGTAGGGCCCCTGCGAGCACGCAGACTAATGTCTGAAGGTAAGCAGGAGGCAATTCACACCATGAATATTGCAGGGCGGTCCACAAATCCATAGTAGTGCGAGGCGGTGTAGATCTCTTCTGAACAGCACGTTGCAAGGCATCCCAGATATGCTCAATAATGTTCATGTCTGGTGATTTAGGTGGCCAATGGAAGTGTCTAAAGTCAGAAGAGTGTTGCTGGAGCCACTCGGTAGCAACTCTCGATGTGTTGGGTGTCGCATTCTCCAGCTGGAATTGTCCACGTCCGTCGGAATGCACAATGGATATGAGTGGGTGCAGGTGATCGGATAGGATGCTTACGTATCTGTCACCTGTCAGAATCGTATCTAGACGTATCAAAGGTCCCATTTCACGCCAACTGCACACGCCCCATGCCATGACAGAGCCTCCACTAGCATGAACAGTCCCCTGTTGACATGTAGGGTCCATGAATTCATAAGGATGTCTCCATACCCGTACACGTCCTTCCACCCGATACAATTGGAAACGAGACTCGTCAGACCAGGCAACATGTTTCCAGTCATCAACAGTCCAATGGCGGTGTTGGCGGGCCCAGGCAAGGCGCAAAGCTTTGTGTCGTTCAGTCAACAACGGTACACGGGTGGGCCTTCGGCTCCGAAAGCCCATATCAATGATGGTCGGTTGAATAGTTCGCACGCTGGCACTTTTTGATGCCCCAGCATTGAAATATGCGCCAATTTGAGGAATTTTTGCACGTCTGTCATGTTTAATGATTCTCGTCAGTCGTCGTTTGTCCCGTTCGTTCCCGATCTTTTTCCAGCCGCAGCGATGTCGAAGATTTTATGTTTTACCGGCTTCCCGATATTCACGGTACACTCATGAAATAGTCTTACCGGAAAATCCAAATGTTATCGCTACCTCAGAGATGCTATGTCCCATCTCTCGTGCGCCGACTATAACACCACTTTCAAACTCACTTAAATCTTGATAACCTGCCATTGTAGCAGCAGTAACCGATCTAGCAACTTTGCCAGACGCTTGTTGTCTTACATAGGCGCTGCCGACTGCATCGCGTTACTCTGATTGGTTCCGTATCTCTGTTATTTGCATACGCACGCCTATACGAGGTTTTTTTTTGGCGCTCCAGTGTATTATAGACACTGTGTGGTCCGCAATTTATCCCCATAAGAAAATGTGCCCATTAAACAAACCGAAAGGCGTAACGAATGCAATCAGGTCTTGTGAATCAGAATGTAACTCGCATTGAAGACATGCCAATTTTATGTCTAGCACCATAAAAAACTTTGCCTGACTCAAATGTTGAAATATCATGTTAGTCACACATATGGGATATGGGTCTAGATAAAACTAATAATGTATTTATCTTCGTTTTGGCACATGGTTCAGGGATAGGATCCAGGATCCGTTCGCCATCTTAGTAGGCGAGGTTGACGGCCATGTTGGTCGGTGCCATTCCATACTGGTAGGTGTCATTGCCCGGGATCGATGTCATGTTGGATGTTATTCCCTCCGTCATCCCTAGAAATTAGTTTAATAAAAATTATTTTAATAAAGAATTATTTCAATAAAAATTAAAAAGTACCGGCCCGCCACCTTGGATTGTAAAAATTATATCGGTTTAGAGTTCCGCTGCAAATAATAATACCATAAAAAAATGTATAAAAATTTCTTAAGTATATTGGTCTGCAACTCCGGTACCCAGTGCATCGAGGGACATATTAATAAAAACCCGTAAAAAAATTTATTAAAAAAGTTATTTTAATTGGAAAAAATTGTAAAAATTTAATTATTTCAGCCCACTACCTTGGATTTCTAAAAGTTCCAATCACACTTTTAACTTGAAATAGTTTTGTCAATTAAAAGAGATAATTATTTATTTTTTAGTATAATGCGATAGTGCATTCCAGGTAGAACCTTGTTAAAAATATGCGAATATTAATACTTTTTTTGTAAAAAAAAAAAAGTTTAATAAAAAAAAGTGGTATTTAGCTCTGTGTTTTATGAAACTAGAGTGAAAAATAATAAAACCGCCTAGCATGTTCGCAAGGCGCTTGTCATAATAGGCCTACATCTAGATGCCACTGCTTGGAAAGGAAGGGGAAGGAATGTTGTCAATCCCGATACAAGTGCACGCGAACTGACCTTGATCTCTGCATCCTGTGCGAATAAACCTGGTATAATCCGGTTATAACCGACTGTAATTCAAGGTCAGGGCTGCAGATGTTCGATGTGGGTTTTACAACTAGGAGGGAGGGACGGTCTAGAATGGATGGAGGGAGTGCGGTTATAGAACTTTTACAGGTCTGCACCTCCATGATGTAAGGTAACTGCACACATGCAAACATATGTGTTTCCAAGTCGTTTTCTCCCATCTGAACCTGCGCAGTGTCAGGTAACGGCAAATGTGCATGTGTACCGGCTTCAAAGTCGTTTCCGCAGCTGCACAGTGTCGCATGACGATGATTTCTGTACCTGCAATGCATCAGGTAAATGCACACGTACATTCGTACGTGCTTTCAAGTCGCTTTCACACCTGCTCGGTGTCAGGTAGACTAAGTCAACATGCATGGGAAGAGCAGTGTTAGCTTTTTTTCTCAGCACTAGCTATATCCAATCCCGTAATACTGCATATATAGACAGGCAGGAATAAAATTAATGTTAATTAAGGTAAAACATAATTTCAATTTTAAAAAAATACATGTACATATCATAAATTAAAACTATTCGTAGTTCTTATTTCAGAATGTCTTTCCTGTCGACCAAGGAATCGTCATGCTTCTAGTGTCCAAGCCACCTCACATACACACATCCATTACATCTTTTCAGCACCTTTTCCACCACATAAACATCGCATTGTAGTTCCTCGAGGTGATACATGCGCGGGTACCAATGTCTTATGCGAACAACCTTGTACAATTCTGCAGGCCAGACGTGACGATAGGCCTTATGGGACATGCCATGCTGTTTGGAGATGCTCACCAGGTTGCATGGGTCCCTCTTCTTGTGGTTGGAGTATGATTTCCGAAGCATCTCCGGGCTTCACGTGAGTGGTAGATTGAACAGTAGAATTATACTCGTGGACGACTTTCAGCAGTAGCCAAGCCACTTGTAGTTTTTCATTCGCAGTGAAAAGGCTCCACAATTTAGCTTTCAGAGTCCGGTGAAAATGCTCAACGATGCTAGCCTTGAGTACAGAGTACGTGGAATAGTGATTTATGCCATACCTTTTCATCAGTGCATGGCAAATAGCATAAAAATATTCTTTACCATAGTTGGTGTGGAGATTTTCCGGTACGCATCTTCCTCTCAACACATCTGCCATGGCCATGGTGACGTCACATGCATTCTTTGACTTGAGCAGTCTGGCCCAGGTGTACTTGGAAAACACATCTATTATGGTCAAAATGTAACTGTGACCTATATTCGTATGAGCAAGGTCTTGCATTTCGATTAGGTCGGATTGGAAAGTATCGTCCAGCCCCTTCATGACACACTTTGTCCGAGGACAATTCCTTCTGGCCGACCTGTGCAATTCTCCGGAAACTACATATTTCGTCATCTCACAATGTAGGTGTAGTGTCTGGGATGCCTATAAAACAAAAGTTCGTAAAGACCATGCATCATATTCACCTTGCAATTGCCGATCTGCATCACATCTCTCTGGAAAAAAAATCACTTCCTTGTTTCTGAGAAACCTTTTTTCATTGTGGTGTTGCAAGCTACACATCTTGTCGTTGTTCCGATCAGAGTAGGAAGCAATGTAGTTCCGAAACAGGGTGCCCACCTTTGGTCCACCTTTTTTGCTGAAAGGTAAGTGGGTAGTCGGACTTACAGAATTCCAAACTTACAACTCCATATCCAACATAGAAGAAAAGGCGAATTATGCATTCCGGTATGTAGTGGCAGGATACAAGAGGGAAATCAGCATTCCCACTGGAGCAAACGAACTGAAAGACATCGCCAATTTCATCATGAAATCCGTGCTATCGGACGTGACTTTCGAAATATGCAGTAACCCAAACTCGCCGAAGGCAGAAATATTTTGCAGTGCTGTTAACGATTTCACTGAAACGGATACCATTCTCTCCAATTCTGGGGTTCGGGATGCGAATCTAAGAAGCTGGTAATAGGCACGAATCCTCGCTACCGGTGAACATATTTCCTGTGAACGTGATACACATAAACTGTAATTTGGCGAGCGGCTGCTATGTCAACAGTAACCCCAGAAATACGCTGCACGAGTTCGCATGGATGGCCCCGCCAGGTTATAAATTGGTCGAAATTTCCAGTGATCGCGAAGAGCGAGCATGAAGTGGTCGTGACGATCGTCGAACAGGAAAATAAGAAGGTAGACTTCAAAAACGAAGAAATCACTTTGCATCTGGAGCTGAAACAAATGCATGAAGCTGAGCGTAGCACCAAACCCAGGACCAGTACAGCTCAAGACACCAGCATGCTAGCATGTGCCAATGAGCAATTTCTTCGTAGTCTAGGATTTAAAATGAACAGGAATGGATGACGACAATGTATTGAAAGAGACCCAGCAGGCAGAATTCGACGACAGAATCGATAAGTTAGAGCCGCATTGCTACCAGCGATATCTTACCGGCCCTATGCCCTCGGGCATGAGGTTCGAATCCCGATACAGCATGAAAATATTTACACCCTGGCTTCGGGAATGTCCCTGCGCATCCGATATATGCTGACGAAAGAGGATGGGACCCACCCCACGACCAGCGTGTTCGTTCGCAACGGTATACTCCACCTTTTCGAGGTAGTAATGGTCAAACTGATCAGTGTTACTATTGACGAAACCTGGCATGTAAACTTAACCACCGCCATAAAAAACTACCTCTCGCTCATGCATAACAATCTTGACATGGTAAAAATGGCAGGCTAGGGAATGGAAGATGGGTACAAAATTCCCATCTTCGTGGAAGGCAATTTCGAGGTGAGTGTGGCATTATCGATGTTACTGAGTTTCGTCGAAGATTATAGGAGGATAATACTATTAGCCAAAAATGAACTTGTGATAATGCTAGCCATATTGCATATCGATGCAGTATTGGGAGCAGGAGAAAACGAGCAACCCATCGCTGTAACTCTGACCAACATGGAGTGGTTCGTTCCCCATGTGACTACGAGCACCAGTGAATGTGTGAAGCTACTGAATAGACAAATCGACCTTGAACCACCGCAATGTCCAAAACATAAAAATATTTTTGAATAGCGAAAGTTATCCATACATGGATTTGAACATCTCCTTAAAACAAGAAGGATTTAGTTTGTTGTATTATCTGTATTATCAGTTTCAAGCCTCCGACTATGGGCGCGAGTCCTACCTCGAGGAAAGCATGCATGCAAATACTGCTGAGTACTGTTTGATTTTGCACAACAGAGTAGTGAGCTATGACTGCTTTTCGGTGCAGGTGAACATGGTAAGCTAAGCATATATGAACAGGATGATCACTGCTTCTCACCGCAGTTTGTATCAGGATGTAATGTAATCTTTAAGGCTTCCAGAGCCAGAGCAGCTAGATGCTCAAGTAGATTGCAGTGTCCTACGACTATGGCAAGATTCACATATGCTCCTTCTGCCCTCCCTCATTCGTGGAAATTGTTGGACAAGAAATGCAAGAAGATGAACGACTCGTTGACCAAGTACTACCATGGACTGGAGTGAGAGTAAGGCAATATTCTGTACCATCAAGTGGGAAACATGCTGCGCGACTTGCAGATGCAGTATCCACAATGACTGGTTTTGGCCAAGGGGGTGGGGGGAGCTGAAAAAATGGTTGAGCAACTTTTGCAAAAGCGAAGTTGAAATCATCGACATGCAGTACGATTACGGCTGTCTTTCACTGCACAAGCTGACGAAACTTTAAGCCGACCAGCAGCGACACATCTGCAACAGGTCAGAATCTGACTGGACACACATGTGAATGAACCCACAGCTGTTTTGCAAATGGTGTGCCTCGTCCTTATATTCTGAATAGTTGGTTAACGACTAGACAAGAATTCACCGGAAATGTAAGAAAATGTTACTTTTCGTGTGGTGTAACACCTGATCAGCATCTGTATTATATAAGAGGGAAAAAGTTTTATGTGCACTTATTTACTCGCGGTGCAGTTGTCCGTTCGTCACGATGCCAATGTTCTGTCCTTCTAACATTTACACAAGCACCAAGCCTGAAGATGGAAGAAATTAATACAGTTTCATCGCAGAAGATGGATACTTGCACACCTACACCGAGACCTGCGATGGCAGCTGCATGCAGCATTGGCATTTCGCGCATTTTCCAGTCGTCTACAAACCATCGCAGATCCAAGAGGACTGTCTGGTACCATCGGCCTGCATCGTGTTCCACATGATGCCACAGATGCAGCTGCCCTGCACCTTGGACCAAATCATTGCTCCAGCCTAGACTCCTGCTATCATCCACGTGCCTGACTGTGCCGTGGAGCTGTCCCAGGTGGGGCATAAATCGAGACAAAGCTGACGAAACCACTCATGACCCCTCCTTGGTCACAGTGGACCCCAACACAGGCCCTTTAATGCTGTTACTAAAGCAACCAGCAGCGTCGTCGCGCTACTCTGGCGCAGACAAACAGTTCGCCAAGCTATTTCTAAACAATTCCTTCGGGCATGTGTGTTGTGTGTGCGATCGCATCTGGCACAAGTATATATCAAACTATGTGTTTAATTCATTATCCAATACCCTAACAAGACAGACATGTAAACCATGATCGGTAGGTGCCACAAACGGCGATCTACCGAGGGCAAGTTTTTTTTTTGAGATATTTTTTAAGTTATTTAACTAAAAACATTATATTTTTTCCAAAAACATTTTTTCTCCAATGCTGCATGACCGTACTACATAGGTGGGGTTACTTCCGTAACAGAAATCAACTAACCAAAAAAAACTAAAACAAAGCAGACAAACGAACACACAGAAAAAAGATAACAGCATAGACAAAAGAAAGAGAGAAGAGAGAGAAGGAATAGTAAGAACACTGTCACCTAAAGAATTTTTATGTGCATAAGATAAAAACACCATTATACATTCATAATTCCAGTACGGATAATTGTTGAAGCCCTGTGAATTGTTCGTAACCCACGTGTCGGAGGCGGTGGTACGTCATGTGCTCGTAGCGACAAGTGACCGTACTTTTTTAAACCACGCCCCAGGTAAAGGCAGTGGCCAACGACGGGCCAGTTGCTTTCCCCGCATTCATTTATCTTGACCAATCCAGTGAATTTTTTTAATGGCTGGGAGGAAACGGTCTCTTACATTCTTCGACCAATGCGAATGAAAGCTGGAGTGCCTCCCTTTAACTAAAATTACATTCAGATTAGAAGAAAATATGCCTAAACACCAAAATAACCGCTCGCGTCACCTGACCGTATCGCACCGTTGCTGGACGCGTCATGTGGTCGTACTGCCACCTGGCCGTACTGGACACGTCTGACACAGCAGCGTCTGGCGAGAGGAGAATGGAAGAGGTTCCAGGAATAGAAAATGCACTGGGAAAACAAAAGGGACTTATCTGTGGTAGGCATTCTGTTAGAGACAGCTCAATATAATTTTTATTTGTATAATTTTTTTGTCAGCATAATTTATATTTACAATACCTGGGGATCAGTGTGATTCAACACATGTCGTTAAGGAGTGCTTTCGCGTTTCGTTTTAATAATGGCATGACTAACTCGATGTCATTGCTGCTAGTATCTTGATTATTTTATTCATTAATAACTATGTAGGCTACTTTTACGAAACTATGGCATTTAAAAATGATTGACTTATTTATTTTAACTGTTTAAAATCAATAACTGAAAATACAAAACATAGAAACAAGTTTGGAAAAAATTGGGGAAGTATTAAGTAACAATTCTAGCTCATCACTTAGCCGGTAACTATTTTTTATCTTTCGATATCTTGGCAAGCTGGTGATATGGACTATTTCAACTGGAGCAAAAATATTGTGGCCTGTTAGACTCTAATATTTTTACTATTTTATTTTATTATTTTTCATGAGTGAAATAGTAAGTTAAAATGTTAACACTGGAAATAACAGACCGAAAAGGGGTTTAAAATTTAATTGCAAATTTTAATTTCAAAAAATACGAAAACAAGGGATTTTTTTGTATAAAATCTATTCATTTATATGCACGAATATTTCTGTTGAATTCCCTAAGAAATAAATTTAATTAACTTTTTATTGTTGTTGATAAACGGAGAGGAAGTTCGTGAGGTGCTTTGTTATGAAACTGACAATTTCGGTATTGAAGCTGGAAAATTGGCTGCAAGTATGGGCTGAGTGATCGCGGCAACGATGTTCGCTGATCTGACACGAGAATATACACATGTCAGTTATGATCATTTGACACACAGACACTTGAACACTTTTAAGTATGAAAATCTTCCGGTATATTGTCCCAATACTACATGCATTATGTGGCTCAATTCTGTATCATATTAAGACACGCTTTTGAAGTATTGTGTGACCTGTTGTTATAAGAAGCAATATCAAATGTCCTAAATGTGGACTTATTATATAATATTATATGATATAGGCATGTCTGATATGTTACTGTACTGTCCGAAGAAAAAATAGTTTCTGGTATCTGAACAATGGGAAATCTGCTAAAGACATGTCAGATTTGAAATGTTTTATCACAGAAAATCCCGAAGTACTGCCAATGTTTAAATCTTTACTAAGTAATTTCCCTAAAATGCGAGAAAAATATTGCGTCGCTATATATTGTTAAACAAAAAATTTCTAAAATTCAGCTTGTACTTAAAGCACTTACTTTAATGAACTGATGTTACGTGGATCCTACAATAACGTAACAGAGTGATGCCTATTTTACTCCAGCAAGGCTTCTTATATTTTTCAACATTAGTCCTCTACTTGTATGCATATTGATTTTAATATTTCAATGAGCTGCGTAAATTGCTTTGATAGTCCTTTACGCGAACGTTTATTAATGGTTAGAATTATGAACACATTCTCGACTACCGGCTAGCGGTGATCAGGTGTCACGCATTAACGTACCGTGTCTCAGTTATTGTGTGATATATTTACCAATGGTTTAATTAATGTAATTAAACATTCCAACATTCTGAGAATGCGAATTACTAGAAATATGCAAGATGACATTGACACTATACAACTTTGGTGTGTAATTAATAACATGAAATGAATCCCAGCAAAAATTCAATTAAAAAGTTTCACACGAAAACTATTTTTATCGTGTATAAATAATATATTAATAATAAACTCATCAAGCAACGAAAATTGTGTTCAGGATAATGGCTTTTATGAGATTCTAAGTTATATTTTCACAATCACGTATATCTTTAATATATTTCATAGAAAATATCTACACACCTCCTTATGCATCCCTGTGCGAATCAATATTATACTTGTTTTCTGTACTTGTACGTTAGGATGTCCCTTATATGGCAAAAAAAAATATTTTTGTTTTTATTTGCTGAAGCATACCTTTATATAAATTTTTGAACTACCGTGGCTTACTCAGATACGAAATTTCGCCATTGTTTAATGATTTTAACCTGTACTGACTAGGCCCCAAAGTTTTTAAAAAAATATTTTTTTACTGCTCCGTGATGTGGCTAGATCTTAGCACAATTTTATTTTTAGGTATAATATGAAACTAAAACAACAATGAACACTAGATAAGTATATTAGACACCAAAAAATTTATATTGATAGTTTCCTTGTAAAGTCTCCTTTTTGCAGTTTTATGTGTTCTTGAACACAGCGTAAAAGGTACTGCTTCTGTTCTTCCTTCTTCGATTAGCTCACGGTAGTCATCTCTCACAATATTTTTTTTGCAATTCATGGTTATAACACATTACTAATTGATCAATTTCTTCTTCATTGAAATGTTATTTCACAAAATCTGAGCATATTTGTATGTTAGTGTAATCAATGTTGTTCCAAATAACTCTGAACTTTTGAAATAGCGGAATATCGTGGCTGTTAGTAACTTGGTGTATTTTAGCTTCAAACACACTTTTTAGGTCTAATTCATTAATATTATGGCGACAAGCGAACAGTAACAGCTCTCTTTCAAGCTTTTGTTCTAACAGAACGCAAGCTCCACTTAAACGACCGGTATTAGACGCTGTGGTGTCACAGCACATTATTTGCACCTGGTCATCGAGGTTCCAACCATGAAGCGCCTCCAAAACGGCATCGGCGTGGGTTTTTCCAGTAGAACTATCCAAAATTGGCACAGCAAGAAGTTGTTCCTTTTCTTCACATGAAATCATGACTGGAAGTCGCTCTTCTTTAGGACTCCTGGCATCATAGCCAGGTAATAATTTGCCATCCCAATGAACGGTGACTACATCAGGCACACCATCTTGAAAATCAGTCTTTATAGCTTCAGCTCTTGCCTTCCACATTTGAGACCGAATCCTTTGAATTCATGATTTCATAATTGGGTATTCGTAGATGCTGAGACCTAGCGCTTCCATTGTAGCCTGATAAATATAGGCGGAGTCCCTAATGCTCAGCTGGCATCTGTCCAAAGCAGCTATCAGTTTCGGTGAGACAAAATCCTTTCTTCCTCTTTTTCCAGACGTTTCAGCCGCTTCAGCGTCTCATGTCTGAAACAAAGACTCTTCGTCAGAGCTGAGAAAACTACCATGTCATTCGTGATGTGATACCTCGTGCAATGTAGAAGAAGTAGATGAAGCTAGTTTTCTTTTTCTTTTTCCACTCTTCGTTTCCTCAGGTGTAATATGAAACTTGTATGAACATGTTCCGATGCAAGTCGGCACGGGTTGTAGTACTCCAAATGAGTTGAAATTTGCTGTGCGAGTATTATATAGTAAAATGAAAAAAAAGTAGGCCATATGTGTAACAAAATTTACTATTTAAAAAATAAGGGACACCCTATTGTAAGCATTAAATTATAATATGCAGTTGTGTATTATGGGTCGCCACTACGGAAACACACTCGAATTGACCGGAGAATTTACAAATTAAATTATTCTTAAAATATTACAGGACGATGATTTTTTTTTTCAGTTGTAGTCAAATTCTTACTAAATATAAAACACATTCTTTAAAGAAATGACTTACAGCACTGGATCACTTTTTCATATAAGAAGTAATTTTTCTGTTTTGGGCTGTAATGTGATTAATAAGCAGAAAAAAGCCAGCGCGTTCATATAGGTGAACTACTGTGCCCTGAAGTTGAGGGCGGCAAAACGGTCACCGGAATAACTAACGTTCTTTACAACTTGGTTATAACAATTTATAAAGTCATATAACTGATCTGATCACTACAAAGTTTATTTAAGGTAAATAATAATTTCTATTGTCTAGTAACATATTTATTGCAAGCTATCATTGGTGGCGTTTAATAGTGCAGGAAAAGCTTACCCGGCATGTATTTGAATAGTGTGTAAAGCTCAAAAATTTCTGACTCATGAAGACTACAAAGGATGTTAATGTTACTGAGATGTGTAGTGAGATACAAGATGTTGCAAGAAAGGTGTCTCAGAAAGTTTTAAATTACATTTGTAAGTCCATTTTATAAGTTAATGTGCCTAATGTATTTATTCATTTGGAATTTTGCTGAATCGACATGTATCTGTAGATACCGGCGAGTAGAGTTTTTCTGAGGTACAGTTGACTAAAACATACATCCGCTCGTCTATGAAAGGACACCAGTGTGATTGTCAACTTATCTTTATAGACAAAACCATTAAATTAAGTGAACAAATTTGAACTTCTACAAAGGCGTAGGGAAAAAATGAATGAATTAAATCCTTTGCAATTTTATTGTTGGTTCTGTTACACTGTGTTAATATTCTTGCATGTATCACGCTTTTATCAATTATTGTTCAACGTTTGCATGCCTGTAAGATTGTATGATTTACTGCAATAAATATATAGGCATTTTCATCATTTATTTTATCATGTGTGATTTTATTTACAACTACGAGACGTGTCCATAAAGTAAGAGTACTGTTGGGCTGTCGTGCTGTGGGAATTTTTTTTCAAAAGTTCACAACACTGAGTGGTAGTGGGGAGGGGTGTTTCCTGAACATAACGAGTACCAGCGACCCTCGTCAGTAGCAAAACTCGCCTCGTAGTGTCCGTTTCTGTAAAATATGTAAATCAGAAATCCTGCCAAGTGCGAGGTGCGCGCTGTCATAAGGTTCCTTCGCACGGATGAAAACTGTTTATGGCGAAGATGCTATGAACCAAACGAACATGTTTAAGTGGTCTCGTGAGTTCCCCATCTGCCAAAAAATTCAAAACCTCAATTTCGGTCAATAAAATCATGGCAACCGAGTTTTGGGACCAAAAAGGGATCATCTTGATCGATTTTTTGCCTCAGGGGGAGACGATTACTGTAGCACGATACTGTGAGACCCTACAAAAGCTCAAGAGAGCAATTTAAAACAAACGGAGGGGAATGTTGACGAAGGATGTTTGTTTGCTGCACGACAACGCCCGCCCGCACACGGCCAACGCCACAAAGGCGCTTTTGTACTCGTTTGGTTGGGACATTTTGAACCTCCCTGCATACTCCCCTGACAAAGCACCTTCAGATGTTCATCTTTTCACCTTTCTGAAGACTCACATTGGTGGAAAAAAATTTGTAACCTATGCGGAGGTGAAAAAAGAGGACTTGAAGTGGACGAAGAAGATGGCGGGAGAGTTCTATGAGGAGGGCATCATAAAACTTGCGCCACGATTTACAACCTTCATAGAACGGGAAGGTGACTACGTGGAAAAATAAGTAACATATATACGTACAAAATCATGTGATTTTGTTAAAATAAAATAATTTTTTAACACTACAAAAGTTGAGTACTCTTACTTTCTGTATATGCCTCGTATGTAACTGATTTATATTTTAAATGTTTCGAATGTGTACAGCTAAATCTAGAAAAATGTTCACTAGTGAGACTTCACACTATTAGTATAAGTGAGTGTTACCCGAGACGAATTAAAAAAAAGAATGCTAACGAGAAAGGCCGAGAGGCGTCTTTCGCCTAGGACACGGAGTTACTTTGCACCGGCCCTGACAGACAGTGTTGACAGTTACAAATTACAAAGAATTATGAATGATTATGTTATGTAAGTTTTACGCTAGTAATAAAACTATAAGTGTAATCTTGGTAAAAGCTGCCTGAAACATCCGTAAAGCCTCTGTAAATTTTCTAATTTCATTTATAAAACATATCAAATGAAGCTATATGTCTCCGGTACATCTAACTGTAACTAAGTATTGTTTTCTCAGTGCGTTATTTACGTAACTCCTAATCATGTTTGGTAATCATGTTTCGTTAGTAAGTAATTATTGTAGTAATCCGCTAGTAAAGTTAGTTTAGAACCATTATTACTATTTGAAATGTTGTTGATTAAACCTGCTGAGTCGCTGACAGCTGCCCGGCAATTGGAAAATCCCGCACCTCTCTTCCTCAGGGGTAATTTTCGTTAGTGCTCTTTAGTATACAATATGTTTTTACTTATATATTACCTTCATTTTCAAATTATCGTTTACAGGAAATTCTACATCCAATTTTTATCGCTACCTCGGAGATGCTATGTCCCATCTCTCGTGCGCCGACTATAACACCACGTTCAAAATCACTCAAATCTTGATAACCTGCCATTTTAGCAGCAGTAACCGATCTAGCTGCCGACCGCATCGCGTTACTCTGATTGGTTCCATACGTATGTTATTTCCATACGCACGCCTATACCAGTTTTTTTTTTTTGCTCTTCAGTGTATATTTGTACGTTTAAGCTTACACAAGTAACATAGGTTCCTCGTTATTACTCTCTAGCAATTCAAAGTGTAACGCTTACTTGTTACATGAATGAATATTTTTTTTGTACACGATTTTGCGCAGTAGTGTGCAATCGTCACTTATGCAGAGCATCAAATAATATCATTCGTTGCTACTAAGTACTTTGCGGAGAATTTTATGTAAAATGCATATCAAAATATTACCAACATTAGTATTACCACAACGCTAGAAATGCTACTGTATCAACAGATGATTACACTATACCCTCCGGCCGGAATTGTTTTTAAAAACATTTTCACTACATTTCTAAATACAAAAAAAAAAAATTTTGCTAACATTTTATCATTACAAAACAAGATATATGGCGCAACCATTATGCACTTACATCGTGAAAAAAAAATAGAAAAGTTAATAAATTTCCCGGAAATAAAGACTCACAATATAAGTTTCACTATCGAATGAAAACGCTTTCGCATTCGTTCCTGTTTGCTCAACAGGAACATACTGGCGTTTAACACATTAGAATTTCAGGCAAACACCTCAACCGGTGGATATAAACAAATGTAAATTTTTATTGCCATAATATTAAATACAAGAAAAAATAGCAAATCTTAAATGCTTCCAACGACTGTAATCAATAGCAAAAGATTTACAAAAATGTATTGTTGGCTTTTCCAATGTGCATATCTTCCATACTGGCATGTCTGTTGTCATACACATGACCGGAATACTGCTAATGCAAGACAACTATAGTCGGTTCACGACTGGCAGAGACTTTCTTGAAGCCCTGCTAAAGATCTACTTTCAAGCCCATTTCGTATCCTTCCGCCAAAGGTAAACAAACATTGCCATGTGGCAGTCACATGGCAATGTTTACATTCCACTGTGTGTGTACATGTGTTCGTACATGCACGTACCCATTATAAAAGTCATGTATATATTATTAATATCTATTCCACAAGCGTAAAGTTTTTAATCTTAAGAATTTCACACAGAAGAACATGCGATGCAAGCGAAAAACATTTCATTCTATAAACCCAAAAATGTGAGTATTAAAAACTTGTTGTTTCGCGTGTGTGTGTGTGTGTGTAGGTTTTATTTTGACTAGGGGGTTGGTTGGGGGAGAAAAACTTTCACTTTGATTACATATTATAGATGTGGCACAATACTTTGCATTGAAATGTGTCAACATTCAAGGAGTCCATCCAACAACATAAACATGGCACCGCCAATCTCTCATAAGCCCCCGGATGACCGTGCTGTCACGAGGTCAGGAACCGAAGTTCCCCTAACTCTTATAGTGGGTTTACAACTAAAATGCAACCCGACAGATTTTGTTCAAATAATTCAGCCGGCGGTAGGCTGCCGTGTTTATGTTTTAGTTGGGCTACGGGCCTGTATTTAATGCTGTTAACCTCTGTTGCTATCTTAAAATATTTTTCCAAACAAAAATCTAACTTAAAACTAATACGAAAATACATTGGTTTCACTAATGTCTAATATTCAAACAATTAAATTGAAACATGTTGCTAAGTAAATGCTTAGAGGAGGAACAAAATAAGTGTGCCACAGATTTTGTAAATAAATCCTATAACAAATTAAACATAACTAAAAAATGCGGCTCCAGTAAACAGAATATAAGAGAGAACTGTTGTTTGCAATAAGTAAAGAAGCTGACAATGGTGTATCCCAACATCTCCAGTTTTCATTAAGTTAAAACATCCTAAAGTCATAAGCCGCAGTACTTATAAATACTGTTTATTTATTTAATAGTTAGTTAGAAGTATAGGTAATAACTTATGGATTGTAGTGATTCATTTTGCTACAGAATTACCATAGATCAAAACAAAAAAGTACATAAACAACTCAACACAGCAGCAACTATATAAAAAAAATGAATACATCCATTTCCACTCCAAAAATTAGAAACCAATTATTCAAAAAAATTACATACTTCAATAGCTGCTCTCTGATGTAGACTGCTACTTTACNTTCAAAAAAAGTACATACTTCAATAGCTGCTCTCTTATGTAGACTGCTACTTTACGTATAATGCTATAGAGCAATGCTCAAAAACATTACCCTACAATTTAACACTACACAAAAAGATTTTGCAAAAAAAGGATACCGCAAACGGAATGTTGTGCTCCTGCAGCCAATTGATGATGGCATCCTTCCTCCAGCTACTGTTGGGGAACTTATCCAGCTGAAATCACCACACGATACAACAAATTAAAATGTATTACCCTTGAATGTTGCCAACAGTATGTCTGTTGTATAGAATGTTTGAATTAAGCACAATTCTTTCCAAAACATAAACTTTTAAATAGTTGGTTGGTTGCATAGTATTTATTGGATACCAAATGTATGATTGGAGACTTCTATAATGTGAACGTGATAAGAATGTCTATAACTACTGTGCTAGACATTCTTAAACTTTTTATCATATTACATGTAACTGTTTTCCTGATACCTGTGTTGACTAGCACAGAATCTAACATGTCACAAACAATATAAACATTTTATTTATTCAAAAACAAAAGGTTGGAGCTCACACCTGTGTGCTGTGATATGGTGCATTGTCCATGACCCTTCTATATTTTTGGTATCAGTAACTGTAGTTGACCCAGAAACTGAATTATGGTCCTTTTTAAATTAAGCAAATTAGGTTGGCTATGTAGCACTGAAAGTGAAACATATGACACTGATAATTTACAATAACTAAAAGACAATGGCTGTAGAANATTGGCTGAAGAACAGCAGTGTTGGGGAAATGCATTAATACACAATTGTTTTCTTACAAGATTATGACTGCAATTTCATCGATTACGATGTCCTCTCGTGTTTAGTGTAGTGATACATATATGTTTAATAGTAGGGGAAGTTTCAGTTATATCGACAGTAATCTACTTAGTGATTTATAACAATGGCAATTAATGCCGTAATGTAACTTCTAAATACAAAACAAGCAGTTTCTTCAGCCTCTTAAAATGCACCATCTCTCCATAACCTATATAAAATTAATTGGCTATAACAATCTCACTATAGAGACAATTTTCCTTACCATTGTCGGTTGTATTTATAATAAATTTCCACTGTATATATTGGGTTTTTCATGAAGAATCCTTCGCAGGCGTACACAAATTCCAACACAAAGTAGTTTCATTTTTAATTACACATTGTAATACCACCTTTTGGTTAGGTGATTCATACACTCACATTTTAGTCTATATAACCCTAAAATCCTAGGTTAGTGTAAAATCCGAAATTCCTATGTTAGTTGAAAAATGTAAAATAGTGATTCACCCATCGTGGGGTTAGGTTCTGTTAGGTTAGGTGGCCACATGTTACGAAATTAGTCGGACGTTAATGCCCCTCATATATTCGTGTTCTGCATCATTAGTAGAGTGGATTATTTTAATTTTTACAGAAAAGCCCCTAAACTTAATAATTACCTAAATAAAAGGTTAAAAAGGCATGTAGACAACGTTCGGTGACGTTATCAAGTTATTAATAAATTTTCTTTATGTTCTTGTAAACACATTTTGTAGGCCAACACAATTGACCTTAACACACACAACTTGCAAAGGCAATTGTTAATACTATATATATTTTAACATACCTTAGCACTGTGGATCTGGAGAGTTTCAACATTTCTGCCGCTCTTTCCGCGATGTTGCACGGTTTCATTTCCCCTCGCCTAATTAGGGAATACAGCGATTCGGTGAGGTTATTGATGTCCTGTTGGCATTGAAGAGTGGTTACTTCTCTATTCTTCACCTTGCTAGAACTCATGACTGCACTCAAAAACTACCGCAACATACAACGTAAAATACGGTTAATAAAATTTTAAGCAAACCTGAAATAAATTTTAAAAATATTAAACACGTGGGAACGCACTACAAATAATCTCTTATACAGTTTTAAGAAACGAAAATACAACGAGAAATAATAAAGAGCAGATACTAGTAAAAAAAAACGATAAATGAATTATTATAAGTTAAACAAGATAATCGCACAAATTCTCTGGCACGTGTGTCAATCACAGCCAGTCAACAACACACGGAACGAAGGTTTGTAAACAAATGGCCGCTCTACTTTAACCTTGAGCGGGATCATGTGACTACGCAAGAAACGTTGAAATCTAAATACGTTAGAATCACGTCATTAATAATTGGCATAATAAGACACAAGTCTTTTCAAAGCCCATTGGTAAGCGATAAATTAACAATTACGTTAAAAATTTGGAACTATTTCCTCTCTTTGTGCTGTCAACCTAACGGCATAACTGTATCCACGCTCGCCGCTGTTTGTAATGTTATATGCATGTAGCTAACGGCTAGGGTGTTTTTTCAAAGGTTGATTTCCAAAATTTTCTTATGGTCGTGAACCGACTGTAGAGTAAAAGGTTGATTCGTCTCGCCTGTTTTAAGTAACGGTAATTCGGGGGGTGGTGCGTGACGTCACTGCGGTGCAGCGCTCCCCCGAGTCTAAGACCGCCCGCATGATATTTAGTGCTAGTTTCAGACCGCGGTTTAACCCAACCTGAAGCCAAATTATTGAAACTATCAGAGTTATTCATCTAGAGGAAAGACGTCATTTCGCTATCGGAATGCCCAAATGCAATTTTTGAACATCCGATAGAGGAAATGTATACGGGAATCGATCCATGAAGTGTCGAAATGAATCCAACAGCTAGACAGCTGCCGAAATCGCCATTCCTCTATAGATTTGTCTTATAATACTTCGTGTGATGTAGGAAACTTGAAAATACACACGCGCGTAGTTTATTACAAATATAATTAATAAGGGAGAGTAAAACTGTTACCAAATATCAAATTATCACTGCATTTAAATATCTATGAAAAAATCGTGCGAACAAATTTAAGTTGGTAGTGGAAAGCTGATATAATTGCTAAGAATATCATGTGAAATATTACACGAAACTGCTAAAACATAAAATAAATAACGAAATAAATTTTTCAAGAAAAGCTGTAGTTGTGAAACATAGTTATTACTGTGCATCGAAACGTAATAAATTTGTTTTAGACATGCAAACGTTAATGAAAACTATTTTGTAGTTTATAACCTTTGCCGGAATGTCAGCATGGTAAAACGTTTTACTGTTTGTCTGTGAATAAAGTAGCTATAAAGTAATTAAAATATAACATTTTCGTAAATATATTCTTAATTAATACTAAACCTATATCTAGCGACAATATGAGTTAACTGTTTAACGTGTTATTTCGCGGGCTTAGTTATTTTAATGGAAAATATTAGTGTATTTATGCCGATACAAATTATTTTAAGAAAAAAAAACAAATCTGAATGAAAAATAACAGTTCCTGTGGATTACCTATGCCTGACTTCATTATTATATATATATTTATGCAGGCTGAGTATAAAATAGTACCCCACCTTTGAAGGTCTATAATATCAAACCCCAACAACCTACAACCTTGGTTGACCAATCAAATGAACCACGGTACTGTAAATTTTGTTTGCCATATCTTCATAAATGTTCAATGTGACCACCACGAGCGGACCGAACGACATCTACGCGAAAATCAAACTCGTTCTACACTCTTGTCAACATGTCCGGTGGTACGGTTTGGATGGCATCCGAAATTCTCGTTTAAAGGTCATCAATGTTAGCTGACAATAGTGGACGAAACACTTGATCCTTGATGAATCTCCATAGAAAAAAGTCGCACGGGGTAAGATCAAGCTTTCTTGGGGGCCAGTTATGAAGAGCCTGGTCACCAGCTGCTCCTCGAGCAATCCAGCGTTGCGGCAACGTCTCGTTCAGGAATCCGCGAACAGCTAGATGCCAACAGGGTGGCGCACCATCCTGTTGGAAAATGAAGTCCGCCGCCGCCTCTTCTAACTAAGGAAGCAACAACTTTGTAAGCATGTCCAAATAGGGAATTCCAGGAACAGTGGGCTCGTGAAAAATAGGGCCGAAAACCGTGTATTTGGATACAGCGCAATACACGTTCATTTTGGAGGAAGCGCGCTCGTGTTCGGTGATTAAATGTTGATGCACCTGACCCCATATCCGCACGTTGTGCCGGTCCACCTAACCATTTGTATGGAACGTCGCTTCATCGCTTAAAACCAGCTTAGACATGAATGCATCGTCTTCCTCGTTCTGGGCAAGAACGAAAGCGCAGAAATCACGTCTCAGTTCTTTTATCCCTTTCGGTAAGAGCATGTACAAGCTGTAAACTCTATGGTTAGTACAGCAATCGCTTTCGCAACACTGTACGTACCGTCAATTGAGGAATTTGCATTTCCCGGCTAGCTTGTCGATTTGATTTTCTCGGACAGTGAACGAACGCTTGTTGAATCCGTTGCACATTCTCTTAGGACACACGTGGCTGCCCGGAACTTTTGCCTTTGCAAAGGCACCCTGTGCCACGGAAGTGACGAAACCAACGTACGATACTTCACTTATCGGGAAGATGACGTCCGTATTTACGACGGAATTCACGTTGAACAGTCGTGACCGATTCGCATTTAGCAAACTAGATAATACAGAACGGCTTCTGTTGTTCCGTCGCCATCGTGATGCGGACTAACACACAACACACGCTCATAGTGCGACGACAGATGCTCCCAGAGTCATCTATCGGCACAAAAAGGAAACATCAGACCGTACTCTTCTCATTGACGTGTCGAATGCGAGCTTGTTACCCCCTCACCACCTCAAACCGAGAGTTACGAATGCCATCCGAACCACAACACCGGACGTGCTGACAAGAGCGTGGGACGAGTTTGATTATCGCGTAGATGTCATTCGGGCCGTTCATGGTGGTCAAATTGAACATTTATGAATGTATGGTAAACAAACTTCACAGTTCCAAGGTTTATTTGATTGGTTAATCAAGGTTGTAGGTTGTTTGTTTTTGATAAATATAGACCTTCAAATTTGGGGTATTATTTTATACTCAACCTGTTTATCAGTTAATAGTTTCGTCGTCACTGTAGAAAGTTTGTTTTTTTTAGGTAGTTGCAATTACTCGTACTTATCCCAGATTATCTGCTAACAAATAAAATATGTATTTATTAGTTTTAAAACAAATTTATTCTTACTACAACAGATTTAACGTGATTGGTTCAGCTTCGCTGATGAGAGAAGAAATGCAACGATTCAAAGTTGTAAAATCGATTCTTAAAAATTCCATACATTTTATCTAGACAGTTGCTAGTAGTCTCATAAGTTTACATTTTGTCATCGCGACAGTCGCTACCAGCATGGAAGTATCAAAACAATACGTTGGAGAATTTTTCCCGATAGTAAAAAAAAATGGGGCCCCTGTTTCGTTGTCAACACGTAATTATACCTGAACATTTTTACATAATTTAGTATGCTGTTTGCATTTCCAATGCCATATCTGTATTGCAATTATTTGCGGTATAACGCTCGTACAAACGGCAAAGTCTCTAGTGTTTTGTTACTGTGAACAACAATCACACATTAAATCTGATTTTTCTTAGTGCCTCGTCGTAGTCGTGGATGTGACTCTATAGGCACACTTGTGTGGTTGCAACTTGCAGAAACGTTTCTGGACGTGGTGACAGTGCGTTAAGTTTTCATAGATTTCCAGACGACCCTGATATTTTTATACAGTGGGTATTAACTTGTAAGCGACAGACAAGGTCAATCCGAAAAAATTTAAGCATTTGTTTGGATCACTTCGTTTCTGAAAACTTCAAAAGAGACCTACAGGTCAGAAGAGAAGAAAAGTGTTAAAGCAATGTTCTTTACCGCATTTAAATCTTCCGCATAAAATTGAAAACGCGCCCGTGACAGAGAACAACGCCTCCATTCGCGAACTGTGAAGAGAAAGCTGTGGAAGAATTTGCACGATTCTGGAAAAAAAAAACGTAAGTTGTACGATTCCTTACACAGTAGTGCCAAAAATGGTGAAAAACACGCTCAGATATGTCACTCAGTCAGAAGAAGAGATGGAATCAGAGGCTAATTTGTCATCGAAATTGAAGACCGTGGAACAAGAAATGACGTTATTGAAAATTAAAGTATCTGTCCTAGAAAATGAAAGAAACCAGACACGAAACCCATTTGGAAAATGAAAACTAAATCTTGAAACAACAGGTGCAGCAAATGAAAATTTGCATTAAGCTTTATCCAATTTTAGTTAAAAATGAAACGCGGAACAATTTAAAAACGTTTTCGCGCCTAAAACAATTAACAGTTTACTAACTAAAAATAAGTTTTGCTGGAAAAAGAAGACATGGAGGCTGCTTTCACTCTCAGGTCAATTTCTCAGAAAGCCCATGATTACATGAGAAATAAAGTGGGCTTGCCACTTCCGGGGTTGTTGACTCTCCTAAAATGGAATCGAAATTCAAGGTGTACGCCAGGCATTCAAACTGAAGTGTTGGCAGTCCTTGAAGTTACATCTAAAATCATAAATGAAATAGAGCGGGTAACAATTCTGTCAATTGAAGAGATGACTGTAGATTCAAGATTATTTCATGATCAAAGTGAAGTTGAAATACTTTGGCCAAATATAAATGTACAAGTTATTATGGATCGAGGACTGGCTTCGAAGTGGAAACGGCATATATTTTATGACTTATAGATTGAAAACTGACAAAATACTGCGTTTCATAATAATAAGAACGCTTGAAGAAAGGTAATTTTCTTTCGTTGCAGTTGTGACATGGGCGAAAGTAATATAGGCTTATGAAAATAATTTAATATATCACCATCCAGCAAAACGTTTGAAAACCCCCACAGTACAAATCCTGTGTGGGTTTTTGCAGATATGATATATGCCATAAAATTGTTTTGAAATATTTTTTTGGATTATGGAATACAACTCTCATGTGGGAAAGTTGTTACGTGCAAGTCATAATTGAAAACACAGAACTGAAGTTTGTCTCTAAAACTTGCACCTCTTCACATTCAGTTAAAGGGAGATACTCGCCAGGAAATAAAATTTGCTGTACGATTGTTTTCGTACCACACAGCAAGACGACAGTCATAAAAATATCCAGAACACACGGAAATCGGTTAATTTTTTTTATTTTAGTTGACGGATTTTTTGATGTGATGAATACAAGTTTCACTCATTCAAGTTTCGTTTGAAGGAACAGTTAGAAATTATTTTAGAAATGGAAGAAATTGTGCTTAACATGAGAATTGTAGGACACAAAACACTGATGCCATTTCAGAAAGGTTTATTAACATCTAAACGATATTTACGTGGCTCACAGAATTATCTCCAGAAAACCAACTCATTGAAATAACTTGCATAAATTATCGCTTTAACAAGAACATCCTTGAATATTTCGTTTCTCATCGCAGAAGTATCTGTAGTACTTATGATAATCCAACACCAACAGATTTTAAGTACAGGTTCTGGCAAATGCTACTGGGATACGAACTTCCTCTACCGCAAGGAGAATGTGTTGAGGACGATGGTTCAAGACAAAGCCTTATCCGACTAGCCAGATGTTCACTGAGTTAACTGTGAATGCCACAGAAAACGAAGATGAAGAAAATGAGGAGGTTCAAGAAGAAGTTATGGTCACGTCCTTGATAAGATCGTGGGAAGAAAATGAAGCGTTAAGATACGTAGCTGGATATTTTGTTCGTGAAAGTGAGAACGAGGGCTTGAAAATTTCTGGTACGTTATAATTCATTTGAATTAGTATACTGTTTGCGATGTAAACCTGTCTTTTCATATTTTTTATTTGTAGGTGAGTCATGGGAAACTAATTGTCCCATCACCAAAATTTGTGGGACCACTATAGTGCGCCGAATAAATGTTTAATAGACACCATGAGTTCGGCTTACAAAACTGGAAATGTTTTGTGAAAACTTTTTCGTGAAACTGGTCGAACAATTTCCACATGTTGACAAAAAAGTGATAAAGAAGTTTGCGAGAACTAGGACATTTATAAGAATGCGGCATCTAAATTGTCAAGCGAAAGTCATGTGTACGGAAAATAATAAGCAGAGAAAGCTTGCACAGCTTCTTCAGAAGCACTGACCTTAAGGTAATATATTGATATTCGTCAGCATGCTTGTTTTTGTGTAAGAACTTTGTTATTACATATAATGTATAAGTGACTTTTGCTTACATACTAAAATAATTTTTTTGTTAATTTATTTGAACACCGCAGGACAGAATTGTGTATATATAATTCGAGTATATTTCTTTCATTAGGTCTGATTAATATTTAACAGTTATCTTCAGCTGATTCCAGGAGCATATTCTGCGGAATGATTCCATGAGCATGAAACGCGATGTTCATCTACTTTTTTCTTGCATATGTTAATGCGGATTTTATTTTTATATAAATCTTTTTTTTGACAGCAATTTAAGTATATCAAAGAAAAGAAAATGTTTGAAATATTATTGCAAAACAGTAGCTGTACCAACATGCAAACGAGTATTAGAAACAAGTTTTACCCTTAGCTGCAGTCTCGACTGGCCAGTCGCTGCGTCATAGTGATATCAGCGCGCACCACTCAATGTACCGTTGCTCAAACGGCTCGCTCGGGCCAACCTCCCTTGGCCAGTTGTCTTGCTGCTAGTCCTTAAACACATTGTTGTTATCGCGGGTGACCTGGCCTACTCACTGACACTCCATGGCTTTTACAATAAGTCAGTTTGTAAGCCTTCAGGCAAAACACCGGGGGATGTTAATAAGCCCTATGCAATACTTTGAGGTACTTTGGAAAGAGAGGATACATGTTCCTTCGCAATGAAATTTTTTTTCCTCTTCCCGCGCTATCATCACTGCGTCACTGGGCGTCACGCATAAATATGAGGCAAGGAATACTTAACGATGTATTGATGTTTATGAAAATTGGTGATCTATAATTGAAGGAAGGGGACAAATTAACAGTTGTACTATTTGACGAAGTAAAAGTAAGTTAATTTTTCTATTTAATATGTTTTTTTTATTAGGTTAGCTCAAAGTCTCGTCGACAGCGGGGTCATTGGAGACGAGCACACACAAAATCACCACAATTGAAGGGAATCAGCCATGCCCTTAATTAAGGGACCATACTAGCATTTGACTGGAGTGAAACCATGGAAAACTAAAATTAGAATGGCTGGACCGGAACAGGGACCCTCATCCTTCCGAATGCGAGTCCAACATGTTGACATTGCACCACCGTTCTTAGTATTAAGTATAATTAAATTTACAATGAAATTTAGTATCATTTTATAATGTAGTAATCTTTATTCCAGCGGAATATAAATTTATTATATTAAGAGTACATAAATAAGACAAATGAGACAGGTAATTGAGGAGAAAAAATTTAGCGATCTTAAAATATATATTCACATTTTATTTTAAATGTTTTAGGTATTTTATATTCAGAAATACTTCTCATTTTATTAATATTTTATTACTTCACAAATATAACGATCTTAAAACGTTAAGCTCAGTCGTTTATTTCTTGTAAGTTTTTATTTAAAGAACTCACTCCACTTACAGATATTTTTTCATTTCGCAGAAATACTGCAAAATATATGATAAAACTTATTCGTAAAATTGTCGGCACTCATCTTATGTAATTATAGTGTATTTTACGTAGCAACTTTTATGGGCAAACAATTGTTACAGGTAAAACTTGTCGTGTAACGCCTTTTGAGTAAAAGCCTCGCTGACCCCCTTCGCGAGGGCCTACCAGTTGACACGTGTCACGAGGCACGTGGACAGCCAGAACGGATCGCAGTTACACGTGTCAAGGTTGTGACGAGTAAGAGCTGGCATATCGCCGGAGCACCTGGATAGTGCTACGTACATACGTTGGTAAGCGGGAGAAATCACAGAGCCAAGCAAGAGCACCTCTAGCTTCACGCCTGAGAAAATGGCTGACCAATTGAAAGTGGGGGACCACGAATAATCCTCACCCCTACCACCCTTGTAGCCAAACCGCGGAAAAATTAGCTGAGATGGTAAATTCAAGGGGCAGATCACCACTTCTCTCGCCCCCGAACCTTCACGAACCATGGCACGTGGCTGAAAGGCTTTGTACTGAAGGCAACCACCTCCCCCCTTCCCGCAATAAGAGAGGCACGTGCCGAGACATAGGGAGGGAAGCTGGAGAGCATATAAGCGAATTTACAAGAGAAGAGGAGTCCAGTTCATTATCACTGCGCCGAGGGAAGAGTCGCGTCAAGGAATCGCGAGAGGGGGTGAGCACGAGCACAGAATAGCAGTCCAGTGAGACGACACCAAATGCGGGCCTTTTCCAAGGCCTTCCACTTCACCGGTGCTCATCCGCACATGACAGCATACCTGCACCAACAGCAGAGTAGTTAAGTATCAAGTCGCCGCCCAGAGAAGCCCCCCTCCCCCCGAAGTCGCCACAGTTAATACGAGTAGCCAAATTAGAGTACCACACCTCGGAAGTGTATATATATGTTGCTTTTATTCAAACTCGAGACAATATAGTTATCTAGTTAAGTGAAACATCAAAAGATTACCTTATTGAAAAACCTTTAACCTTCTTGGCACATTATAGTCTATGCCGGGAGGAATTAACTACGACCCTATAAACGACCTATATTCCACAGGTGGGGAATAGCGTCAAACTTTTCTACGAGTATGACAAAGCTGCAGGTCGCATTGTTGGGTTACACAGTCAAGCACAAGTGATAATGGCAAGAGGTTTCTTGTCTTTATGGAGGTAGATAGTATTCATAGATTTCGACAAAAAAATGACAGTATTCATATTGAATTATATTATAATTGGGCTGTATGACTCTGTGTTTCGAGTTGTAGCATGTGTCGGAGATTGTGGTGGTGGCAACTTAGCACTTTGGAAAGGATTAGGTGTGTCTGTTTCCAATATAACATTATGTTGTCCAGTATCAAGTGAATGCTTCATTTACTTTTTTCCTGATGTGCCACATCTTCTCAAACTCATTAGAAACTGGTTTCTTGACAATGGTTTCATGTGGCCCAATGGAAACTTTGCTAAAAAATATTCAGTAAAGTATTTAATTGTGGATGTCTCATCTTTAGAAAAGCATTCTTGTCATACGTTATCTACACTTAATATATAATGTAGAAAAACTCAAAGACAGAAAGTCAGACAGGCAGCTGAGTTACTATCTCACACAACAGCAAATGCAATTAGAAAATATAGCAAACTAGAGGAAGCCCCCGTCATTTTCAGATTTCATTGATTTAATAAACTCCTGGTTTGATCTGATGAGCAGTTATGTTCTAAACAATCAATATTCTGAAAAACGTCTACCAAAATGTGCTTTATTTTGAATAAAAAGGCACAAAATCACATTTTAGATTTCCTGTTAGGAAATATTAATGAAATAAAATGTTACGGGGAAAATAACTACAAATTTTTCGGAAGGCCATTATTACATCCATCACTTCCATCAAGCAGTTATTTTCGGATCTGCAACTGCAGTACCCCAGCATTAAATACATTCTGTCCCACAGAGCCAAACAAGACTGCCTATAAAATTTGTTCAGCCAAAATGACACAAGGACTGAATGACCGTCCATCTCATATTGATACACTAAACCGGCTGAGAATGATAATTTGCGGAAAAAACCCAAGTATAGTTCAGATTGAATTGAACACACAAGATGGTGCAGCTGGACCGGAAGAATTCATTGTCAGTAGTGTTTTTTAAAGTACCAGTATTGTTGAAGACTGTGAAAGGCAACATGATACTGACGGTGACTCTAATTTACTGGCTAAAATAGAGCTGCTACCAGTTAATGCAGAAAATCTAGTCTCAGAAGAGTGTTTCATAGATGAACTCCAATACTTAGCAGGCGGGCTAGTAAAAAAATTTCACTGTGAATTCCCTGAACTGGGTTGCCATACTAATGTAAAAAATTACTTGAACATATCATCGTGGGCACAGCATCTGCCCTGTGGTGGCTTGTTCCAGGCTTCACATACGTTCCAGGAGAAAGTTCAAGAAATGGAAACTATCTTTCAGCGGTGTCTGTGTCCTACGTTCCGCATAAAGCACGGCGTCTAAAAAAAAATTACCACCACCATTTCGACAGAAGCAAATGAATGATATCCTTGAAAAAATTATTGCAACTTTTGTAACGCTAAGAATTTTCGTACCAGTGAAATACCCCAATGGAGTAAGTCAACGAAATTCATCGAATAAAAAATACGTTGAAAAACACACAAGTGCTCTGCCTCCTTGAAAAAAAAGATGTAAAAATCTTTGCAATGAGGCAGTATTTTTTTCTTCCGAAAGTTGAACCACAATTGAAGGTATTTCATTAATGTGTTATATAATTATTGCATAAAAATCACATCATCTTTGATAATGTATTTTTAATTTGACAATTGTTGTTAAGTCTTGAAAATTTTACGTATTACATATTGTTCATTAAATGAATTTTTAATTTTTCTACCGTTTTTTAACTTTATATTTATTTTGGGCTGTACACATTTTTACTTTCTCGTACAGAACATTTTCTTCGGTATTTTTAATTTTCAAAATATTATAAATCTCGCATTTGTTATGTATTTCAGAACTGTATGTGTTTTCTTGCAGAGAACATTTTCTTGTTGTAATACATTCTTAATTTGCAGATTTTGGTATATCTTGAAATAGTTGTGTTTTATAATAGCATATTCCATGTTCTTCGTAATGTACTTTTAACTTCGCAAGTGTTGTAAATCTTGTATCTGTTATGTGTTTTATAGGTTTTTACTTTCTTGTACAGGGCATATTGTTGTCCATAATGTATTGTTGATTTGCCAAGTCTTGTATTTACGTGTTTCAGAACAATAGTTTTCTTTCTCGTAAAACATTTTTGTTGTATATAATGTAGTTTTGATTTGCAGATTGTTTTGAGACTTGTAGGTATATGCTATTGTATTTAAGAATATAATTTTGTTGTCTTGGCGTGAAGTTTTTTTTTCAAATTGTATTTTTATTTGTAAATCACTGTAAGTTAGTACTTGCCACGTGTCTTATAATTGATTTATTTTTTGCATACAGATAAGTTTTCTTATGTAATGCATTTCGATTTAGTAATTTAGGTATTGTTTTTGCGGCGTATTGTGAAATTATTTTGTAGTTTGACACACAGACTTTGCTTTGACTCATATATTTGACAGTTGAAAGTTTTGTATTTATTACTTTTATGTACAGAACGCATAAACAATATGATTTATTAAATTAAAAACAGAACTTATGAGATTAAGAAATTTATAGAAAAATTGTTATGCATTGACTGTTAAACGTTTTGTGTAATGCTTTCGTTCCTCCCTCACATGGCTCGCTTACTAGCAAGAGTATACGTATTTCATTAATACAATAAAGTAATGTCCTTAATAAAATGTTTTTTCTTTAAAGAATTTTCTTTTATTTGTAATGAATAGGGTTAGTGTCAACTGGTTTTGGATAAAGTTTCTCTAGTAAGTCTGGATTTTGAAAACCACTGATTTAAGAAAAAAAAACACCATGCAAGAATTGGCGATTTTTAATGTAGCGTGACGTGTACGGTCAAATATTGATTATATTAAGAAAACATGGTTCTTTTAATACATTAATTGCCTAGCTGAAGCAAATAGGGTAAAAGTTTACCACATGTGGAAAATTTAAGTGCACACTTTCAAAGCTTACAAAAAATCTTTAAATAAATATTTTTACCCAATAGTATTTAAGATAGAATTAATTTAAGCATGCCGCAAGAAGCGTGATACATCTATGTACAGATCCTCAAGATTTCAAACCGTTTGAAAGTTTGGTTCGCCGTCAGCGATGAGTTTGCTTTTACATGGCACACTATTTTTCAACCACAAGAAAACCCTCCAGTCAGAGAGGTTTAAGCCAGGATTTCAATGACTTCACGTTTTACGTAAGAAGTAACGAGCAACACGTTCATGTAAGCCAGCTACGTCCTGACTAATGTGTTTCAAGGATACCTACTACGATCATTTCACGTAACGTTCACGTGATGGAAAAGCTTGTCAATGTCTAAATTTGCGTGATGCGTGATACGTGATACGTGACTCTGCACCACGTGATATAGTTGGCCAATCACAAATGTAACGATGTTGTGTTATCGTTGCTTTTAATGTTAAGTTGTCTTTGTTTTTTTTTCGTTTGTTTTTATTTTTGCGATGTCGTCTACTCACGTTTTTAATTCGTCTACCACGTACATAATTTTCTCCCGGAAATGAGGATAAAGGAATAATAAATGTTAGGCTACAATAATTTTGTTTTCAATTCGTAAATATTTAGGGAGCTTTACATTGCCACAGTTCATTAATTATGTTTCTCAGAGGTGTGGAAATGCGTAAATGAAATGCAGAATGTTTACCATTAAGTTTGCAAATTTTAGTAAACCTACTTCATTAAACACAATTTAATTTTCACAGAATATTAGAGTTTATTACATACGATGCATTCCATATGCACGAAAAATACGTCAATATCTCCCAGACTCATTTCGTTCTGTAGGTTATGGCTATCTCTTAGGCTGTGTCTCAAATTATTTCAAAGTTTTTATAAATCACGAGAGCCATACTTTCGCAACCTGTTCTTGCCACATCAATATTAAAACGTAAATACGACTGTATGACTTGTATTTTCAAATTTTTCAATCTAAAAAGCAACAAAACGAATCCCCAACATTGTTATTCGGTACACACTGGTTACTGGTCACGTGAAGCATCATAACATACCACCCAAAAACACGTTTTACGTACACGTAAGCGTATAGCGTGATGCGTGTTACGTGCAACGTGATGTCACCGTAATCCCGGCCTTAGGCCTGACGTCATGAATTTCACTAGAAATATGCAACGCCTCCCTCGGCCAACCTTCCTTTACTTGGGCGGCCATCATGTAATTGCTCTTCAGTGTAGTCGATAGTTACTAATCAATTATTTGTTTTCGATGCATATCCATAACTAACCCCTATGCACTTACCACATTAATTTACAGTTTGGCAGCACCATGTTCGAGTTTGATCTCGTGCAACAAAACGGCCAGTGAATAAATAACTTTAATATGTTATAAGAAACCTGCAACTTAACGTAAAATTGCGTGATGGCTTCTTATTATGAACTGTAAAGTGTATTCTTCACGGTTCCATCCTCCCTGTACCATATGAGGCGGGGAAAATTGAATGAATATATTTGACATTTTAGCGGTTAATTTCTGAACATTATATTTCAATAGTTCTGAGGAGGGCTGGAATACTCCACTAGTCGCATCTGTTTAAAATCCCGTTCACCGGTGGTAAATGGCGCCGCTATTTGCCCAAAATGTCCTCATATAATGCACTATAACTCTAAATAGAAGTTTTTTCGAAGATGATGTCAACAGTTGCTGTGTGTTGACTATCAAGATAGCCTTCATAAATAAGACTTCACCATTATGAACAATGAAGGAACTTTTTTATTACAACATGTATAAAATTAGCGTAGCTAGCTAAAAATAATTGTTTGATATTTTAAAATAATCCTTTCAAAAGCTTCCGGGAACTACCTTAACGCTAATTGCATTATAATCTTGAGTGAATATTCTATGTTTTAATATACAACCACCTCTGAGGAATCTTGACTGTTATACACACTACCATTGAAAGATCGCTTAAGTCTTATATCACAAATTGCAACAGCATACTTTTAAACCGCGTACAATTATATGTGTAGGCATTTTAAGACTTTCATGCCACTCACGTAAAAACGGGGTTGTGTAAAGAATGAAGCAGCATTCCTCTCTATTCAGAAAATAAGAACAATATTAAGTGCTTACATTTATATAATTTCTAAATGGATACGATTTGATGCAAAGCGGATTTGCTTCTCAACCGCTACGCTGTGCCATGTTCATAAGCAACTTCGTGGTTCCGAAATCCGATCCTTTAACGATGTCATCATTCATGTTAAAACCAGGTTTACTTGCCCCCTCCGCTGCTATGTGAGTTCCTCTAAACACGTAAACAATAACGGTCCAACCATCTCCAATGAGTCAATTTATCAATGTCATATATATGTATATATATATATAGCCAGATCGGGGTGTGAAATGAAGGAATAAATACAAAACGCAACAATTTAAATAAACAGTTATATTTTTATGAGGAAAACCATCTATGGATAAAAAAAAATAAATGAATAAAATGAAAGTGATCACGAATAAACACAAATCCATCCCACTTGCTTTTTGAATTCACCAATCACAGAAATTTTTATTCTTGAAAACGGTAAAACCTCATAGTCACTAGCATAAGGAATAATTTTTTTTAGGGAAACATAACCAACAGCTAATAACATAAACAGTATGGCTTTATGTGTCACAAAACACAAGGAGGAATGAAGGATATTTTAGCAATACCACAATATCGGCACTACTTTCTTCTGACTTTCAAAATCTTGCCTCCGCACCTGATACGGATGTCTATCTAATTTTTGTAGTATTTAATTATAGACTGCAAATTACGGTACGTTAAGAATGTATCCCATTCACGTATGTGTTTGAATGACGAAAGCCTTACAAACATAACGTATTATTTACACGATGAAATTAAGTAAAAACTTTAAAAGGTGTACAAGTTAAAGAAATCAAATGTTCCGAAGCCAAATGACCTCTTTTAAATACTGAACCCAAAATCCACCTCTACAAGTTGTATATACCGCAAAATTAAAGCCAAAAAACAGATTTTCTTAACTTCCTGAAACATTTTCTAGACATTTTACAATTAATACAAACGTGGATAATGCAGAAAAACTTAAATAATAGAAACATTTTAACATATGATTCATGAGGAGGTACCGCCACTCACAGGGCTTTTTCCTGAAATCATTTGGAGCAAAGAGTGTCACATGAATGGGGGTCATGTTACAAATATTTACAGAGTAATTTAAAAAATTGGAAAGGCGAAGAAAAAAGAATAACCCTTGTAGAGTAAATACTTTTATGTAATTACAGACTCTTTTGTTTACATTTGAGCATCGAAATTGTGTGTAACAAGTTCATAAGATATGTTCAAAATGTTTCCGTCTACCTCCATACCTATGAACCGCACGCGTCGTTCTACGTAGCTGCACACGACTGTCTCTGTAGCGGCATGCATGATGCACGCAAGTAGCTCCTCACATATTTGTGCAGTCCTTTGGTACACAATATCATTCATCCATCCCCACACGCAACACTATAGTGGAGCTGTTCACTGTATTGCGTTTCCAATTTTTCGTATTAGACTGTAAATATTGGGAACTGGACCTACAGTCATATGACCGATTTTCCTCCAAATGACTTGAGCAATAAGCTATGTGAGTGGCGGTAATTCCTCGTGAATCATTCTGTATAATATATGTAAGTTAATGTTTTCTAATAATTTTCACATGATTTCAAAATCGAATTGAAATCACATAACATTACTTCGTCTCATATTGCTAACAGCTTTAAAGCGACTTAGTCAATACTACTTTTTAAGAACACTAAATTTTCCCAATGAGGCGAAATCAAAGACTACAATTTTGATTGGCATGCTCGCTTGCAAATTTCAATAACTGTTAAACCACGATGTAAGAGAGATTCACACTCTTCATATTTTTTTCTTTTTCACATTTTCTTTACCTTTTCAATTTCAAATTATTCTCGGCAGAAATTGTATTATGTATCACTGTTCGTAAAACATTATTTGCCGCATATATTCAATTTATAAATAATAATGAAAAATACTTGTATGTAGCTTAGCGTACGTATTTATGTAATACATAAATAAAATCCTGTTTAATATTTCTCGCCAACTGCTTGGAACGTCTCGCAGGGAGTGCCCCAGTGACCGCGGTAACCATTCCGTCATTGCGACGATCTACAAACCCTGCATGCTTAAAGCAATAATAATTTTTCTATCACTGATTTCCGTCTGGAGTAGAAATAAACTCGTACACAATATATTCAGTGATATAATTTGAGCACAATGTTTCTAAACATCAAGCTGCTTATTCACTAAAGTAAAATATTAATAAAACTAAAATTATTGTTTTTATTAGCTTCATAACAATCTCTGGCCACGTTTCTTGCAATGCATTCCACGTGAGTGGAGAAATAATATCGCGGTTAGGCGAAACAACGCATGTAGCGCTGAACGGGGAAAGAGTGTTTGAACTTAGGCTACTCTTCCTAGAAGCAGAAGCTGTACGGTCACTTGACGCCTCGAACACTCGGCGCGTACGACCACCTGACGCATCAGCACATTTTGCCTCAGAAATGTAGCGTTTTATGATTTAGCTTTGTGCTGTTTTCGTACGAAGCTTTCGTATGCCACATATTACTATACTGTTTCATTATTGGTCGGAAAAATAGAGGGACGAACTTCCAGTAAGCTCCTTGTATTCTTATTGGTTACAAATTAGCCGTGACCAGGCATTCACGCTGTTGGCCAGTGCAGGCAGTGCGCAGTAGCCAGTAGCAGTCGTACGGTCACTTGTCGCTACGGTCACATGGTACCCCTCCTAATTAGACNCGGAGGCCCATCATAGGCGCCAAATCCTATTCTCACGAAGTTATGGAAGTAAAATGACGAGCATATCACATTGAAAGAAAAAGGTATTTATGTTTTATAGTTTATATCACATTGCCTATTCAGAAATATCATAATTTTTGCTGGTGGTGATGGGGGAGTGAAATCGCTTCAGATTTTACACCCCCGAGGTGAGGAACTGCCTCCTATAATGCACCCCGACCTCATTCAAAGTCATGTATTAAGAAAAATACCAGTCCCCTTTCCAACATAGTTTTCCTTCATCAGAGAAGAATATGTAATTTTATTCTTTCATGACCTCGGTGTGATTCATAGAAAAAAATCTCGAACACAAGACACTTGTCAAATAATTAAAACAGAGTAACCTATCTACACTTAAAAATAATGATAACACAACGTGACATGAAAATTATATATGACACCCCACAGGAAAACAAAAGAAGGCAGACAAAGCTTTCATGCAACTGCGAAAAATCTTGAAGACAACACAGTTGGCCACAAAGAAAATAATTGGAGAAAAAATGGAAGCAAGGTAGACGAACCTAGCATGCAACGCCGAAAAATATTGAAGACAGCACAGTTTCACACAAAGAATAAAAATGGAGAAAATATTCAAAGCAAGGCAGACGAACCATGCGCACAACACCAAAAAATCTTGAAGACAACTTAGTTGCCCACAAAGAATATAAATTGAGAAAATAATCAAAGCAAGGCGGACGAACCTTGCATGTAACGCCGAAAAATTCTGAAGACAATGCAGCCTGCAAAGAAAGTACACCGATGTGTCAAAATTAATTATGTGTAGAGTGTTCAAAATATTTCGAATGCAAAAGCAGAGACGATAAGCTAACGACACACCTGTCAAGACCCGCATTCTCTTGCACGGGCTAAAGCTACAATTATGATTTATTAATGGCTCACCTGACAAGATATGCACACTCTTGCTTGGCTACAGTTATCGCAACAGATGATGGTGAGATATATCTACATATCGCCATCTACATATCCAAAGGGCTGAGTGTGTCTGCCACCTTGCATTATCTGCCTCTTGTCATCTGTCCATGTAAGGGTCAATTTATTTATGCATTCGGAATATAGTTAGTGCTGGTGCGACCTTATCGTACGAACATTTACTCTCATCAAACAGTGCTGCTCCAGAACATTAATGAAGTCTTCGAATGTGATTTTATTTTTTACTACATATTTTTGTATGCCTTGTCTCCTTTTCGCAACCTTTCCACTGAATTATACGAATAAAGCTTTGCCTGTAATCGTACGAATTCTGTCATCATGTCCTCGCCACATTCGTCTTTAAACATGCCGACAAATTTCTTGCTTTTTTCCGAGTAGCAGGGGTGTGTGGTGGTATAGGCACTGGTGTCAAGTTCGTTTTTAAAATCTTGATCGCTGGCCAAATCATTGTAAAAGTTGGGTGTGTGTATCTCGTAAAGGAACGAATCGGTATCCATGCAGGCCAGCTGAAGGTCATCTCAGTACTAGGCCTTCATGACATAGTAATGAAAATTCTACATAAGCATTTTCGACAGGCCGAGAACTTAGAACCCTGCATAAATAGGTTCGTCAAATAGGATTTCTTCATGTTTGAAATGCAGAAGGGCCAGATTATCATCGTAAATAGTGTGGTCGAGAAACATGGGCTTGACTACACGTTTCTTGATTTTCTTCTCATTGCTCACCAGTTCGAGATTTCGTTGTTTTCTCCTATTAAAAAAAAAAGGATTGTTTTTTACTAATTTAAAGAATTCTTTTTGAAATCGTTCGGAGCAGCCTGATGTTTTGTTGAGCTGAGATGGATGTAGGGTTTTACCCAGGGACATTGTTCATATTCTAGTACATGACGAATTTTCTTTATCCTGAAACCATGCGTAACAGCTTGTTTCAGGTTGCGGTAGCTTACAAAATAGCTTTTTTGTCTTCGAGAGTCGTCATCAGTTTCGGATGCTTGGAGACCAGTGGAGAATGGTTGACAGATAGTAAAGGCAGGTCTTTGAAGTCTTCATGCAGGTCTGTGGGATATTCTATTTCGACTGCGAGAATATAGCCAGTATAAGTTTTGTCTGGAATGGATATGACATCGATGTTTGTGTTCTTGGCCCACTTAAAATTGTGTACTGGGAGCTGCAAACTCATGGCCCATCTGTACAAGTTGTTGGCGTCCAGGTACTGCAGGTATGTCGTAGGCTTGCTTGGATCGTAGGTTTCCGGTTCATAGATATTATCGGCTTCGCAGTGAAATTTGATGCACTGTGCCACACCACCATGTATCCCATCCTCGACGAACATGTACGTATCATAGTCGGTCATTAATTCTAGCTGTACCTCTGTCATCCGAAGCCCGGCATCAAAAGCGAACCCTGGGGCATTGACATAGTGCGCACAGTCAAGTTTGTATGTGGAAATGCAGAGGTCCGTAAAGTTGTCGAAAACATTTGCCCGGAGAAGGACATCTGTCTTTAGGTATATATAACTGTATTCCCCCTAATAAAGTGCATCCGAATGCTTCCCATACTGTCTGGGTGCGAGCATAATCAGCCTATGTGGTTCCAGAGTCTGTTAGCTGGTTGTAAAAATCATCTTGAGGGGGAAACTGCTGCTCGTTCAACTTCTTCCAGGTGTCGACATAATCGTAAGGAAATACACCTTTTCGTGTGGCAAGTGTCATTTGGTTGAGGTTGAAGAACTTCTGTATATTGGTGAATTTTGAAGGTGGTAAGTACTCGACCAGGGATGCCAGACTGTGGGTCATGAAACAAAAAGTATCGGCAAACTGAACATAAAGTATGTCTCCCAACTGCTTCGAAAATGATATAATTTGATTTTTTTTTGTGGAATAATGTATATTTCTTTGTTATACCCCAAATTCTTGATAGTAAAAATTTCGCCATAGCTCAGGTTATGGAAAAATGCAGTCAGTTTCTTCGGTCTTCAGCACAGTAGATATCAGCTGGTGCATGCACGACCGATGTACCACTCTGTGAAGTGGTCATGGTTACGCACTTATAATTTTCTACTGTGAACATCGATTCGCAGTAGCAGCATCTCGTTGCCCATGAGTAGCTTGCCTTTTCAGTTAGCGGGAGCGGCTCCATCTTCATCGTAGTAGCACATACATCCTTTACTTTATTTCCGATATCCACTATGGTGTCCATACATTCATTTTCTGCATAGTGTCCTCTGTACAGTATCGGCTCAGAAGGCAGTATGGAGGTTAAGGCTGCAGGAATCACATAATTGTCTACCTTTACATACACACAGAAACTGTAGTCCTCATACTTTTGGTATGCATATGTGTGTGAGCGGCTGGGGTCCGGCTGGCAGGTTTAAACTAGTTTGAGCAAGACCTCGAAGTCTGCATGGACAACGATCGGTAATTTATCTCAAAAATAATAAATTTTAATTTTCGAAACAGGCGGCCATACATCTTTACCTGGCTTAGGCATCTCAGTGCGGACTGGTGCATGGTTTAAGCAGTATCTCATGTGTTTTTCCAGGCACTGTTGGCCGGTCAACCCAGTAATTATTGGTAGGTTATGGTGATAAGCAAAACATAACTTGCATATATGAATCATCCTATGGTCGTTAGTCAACTGCGATCGCATCAGTCTTGAAAAATTCTTTATTTAGTTATAGTGAGCATTTTCCTCAGTAGTCAACAGCAGCAGGTCAAAATTATTTTCTCTCTTCTTTTATCACTCTTACGGGCACGACTTTCTCCTTTGCTGAGCGAGTACACATTAACTGATGCAGTAGGAATGATGTTCTCGAAGAATTTAATTTGATGCAGTGGAGTGGGGAACTCGAGGCCTGTAAAATAAAACTTGTCTTCTAGGGCTTTGTATTGACGGTCGACTCGCTGTGGTTTCTCGCCTTCAACATACTGTGCCAAAATCGTCAACTTGAAACGCACGTGGTCCTCTCGATCGGGAGGTTTATTATTGTGTGCTGGTTTTTTATTGCTTCGGGCAAGTCGATGTAGGAGGAGATGCAGAAGGGATCCAATTTATTAATGCGAAACTGTTGGTGTTTGGCACTCAACAAAGCTCAGCTAGAACCCATTTCCTTGTACACCTGTTCCTCATTACATATTTTCTCAATACTATCTGTCACAGCTTTTTCAATATCGCTAACTTCGTACACAGGAATATTCTTTGTCTTAAAGGCCCTCTTATTCGACCCCTCATCGAATGGAGTTGGTTTGGTGTAATCACATTCCAGCCACAAATTAAATTTTATTGCCTGTTTTCTTGTACTTCGCTTAGTAATTGACTAATTAAATTTTGTTTCATCTGCGATAAGTTTGTGCAGATATTCTTTGTTGTGGCAGTGTTGTTTTCGGCTACATACATTTTCAAATTCGACCTGAATGCAGTTTCCGCCTCGATTTGCATTAATGCTCCCTGAACTAGCAACGATTCGCGGCCTTGATGCAGGAACTGCGACTATGGACTGTTAAAGTCGGTGACGTTTCAGAGTAGATGGG
>NQII01002114.1:51354-117882 GCA_002778355.1 Clitarchus hookeri | reverse complement strand
GGGAAGGGGGACCAATGACGAGTTTGGGGAAGGGGAAAATGCGGTTTCTATTTTAATAACAAATTTCTGTGCAAGACTGGCAACGTTTGTTTTTCACTTTGAAGGGGGTAGTGCGGTTGTCCAGGGGGAGTGGGGAGTCCCCCCACCTTCCCGATCTGGAGATGCGCACATCCAGCAACACTATGCTTGTCGAAGCGATAACCACCTGGCCAGGTCTCTGCACAAGCACTGCTACATTAACGATATTTTAGAGATGGTTGGTGACTGATGGCGGACTGTAGCGCTGGCTCGTAGCAGATAACGCACGACTTACACCCGGCCTTGCTGTGTCGTGGCAGCTGCTCTAGTCAGTGCATGTGAGTCAATGTGTACTGAGAGTCTTTGTAACCGCAATTTCCAGTCTGCTAAAACGATCACTTTTCTACAATCGCAGCGACGACCCACTCTTCATTTGTTTTTTGTAGGAAAACAAATATAAGTCCAAAGTGGAGGGCCGAAATTATTAAAATAATATTTTTTCTTACATGATTTTGAGAGGGAGATGGGGGGATCAATACATCCCCGGTGCACTGCGTACCGAAGTGGCAGGCCTTAATTATATACTTCTTTAAAAATCGTTTCTTGGCAACATTACTAGATTGCTTTTTTTTAATTTCCTTGAAAAAGAATAAAATTGGAATTATGATCTGCAGCGACACTATAAACCGATATAATTATTAAAAATCCAAGGTGGCAGGCCAGTACTTCTAATTTTTTTACTAAAACTTTTTTTTAATAAAATTTTTTTTAATAACAATTTTTTTAATAACAATTTTTTTTATTAAATTAATTTTTTATTAAACTAATCTAGGTATGACGGAGGAAAAACTTTCAACATCGCATTGAGCCCTGGTCATGATACCTATCAATATGGCAGACAGCACCGACCAACATGCCCGCCAGCCGTAGCTACCAGGATGGTGGATGGGCCTTGAATCCTATCCCTGAACCCTGTTCCATAACGAACATAAATACACTACTTAAACTTTATTTTTATCTGGTGATAATCACATGTAAAACTAAAATCACTTCGCGTTTTTTAATAATGAAAATGTTGGACTGGCCTATTCACCGACATCACTCAGAATAATTTAGAAGGCCTCTTTACCAAGTTTTTGTATAGACGATGTCTGCCCTGATGACACTGCTGAAAACATCCTTGGTTAGAAATAAATACCACACAATGCCTAATGTACTTTTAAAATACCACACTATCTAAATTCTCTCCACAGCAACTCAACCAATGGTCAAGTGGAGAAGAGTGGCACAGAAATATTGTTACCAACATGTACAGCTGTCGGTTATTCCCTGGGTTCCGACTAGCAGCACCCAGAGAACACCTGCTCCCTCATCGTATCAGCAATTTCAATTTCCCCCTCTATTAATTCAAGAATAAAGGAGATAGCAATAAAATGGGGAAAATGTTGGGAAGATAGCAAGATCCACCTTCCAAATCAGGAATTGTTTGTTTGATTTATTATGCAACAGTGGCATCTATGTTTGTAGTATTGCCAGGCCAAAGCAATGTGGAACACCACAGACTGACGATGTGTAGTGTTTAGTGATGAGTGCCACTTCGTTATGGGAGCTGACAATTTCTGCGCCTTGGTATTGAAGGGCCCCTGGTTAATACCAGAATCCCAACCTCACTATCGAGCTGCACATGTTCCGCACAGCAGGCATTATGGTTTGGGGAGTCATAGCCCACAATAGCCGACCATCTATCGTCGTGTTACGTAAAACATTTATGGCCAAGCATTATTGTGGATGATATACTACGCCCACATCTGCTGCTATTTCTGGCCGAGATACCAAGTGCAATTTCCTAGTAGGATAATGCCCGACCGCACACAGTTCAGGTCGCTCAGAACTGCCTCCTTCAAGTCCAAACACTACCATGGCCTACCCTCTCCCCCAACAAGTCCCTAATCGAACATGTGTGGGACCAGTTGAAACGCCAGTTGCTACTGTGCCACAGTATCAAGGATTTGAAATTCACTGTACAACAATTGTTGGCCCATCTGCTCAGGACATCTGGCGTCTGCTGATTTCCGTGCCAGACGGTATTGCAGTGTGCATCGAAATGCGAGTATGTGCGATGCCTTACTGAAGAGGACTGGACGGCGTAACACAGATATCTATGCAAATGTTACACTGCTCTTTTTTTGTGACTGATCATGTGTATCATCTGTATCACAACCTCTATAAAGTTTCAGTACCATCCGATGCATTAATTCGTGTGTTATTTTCACTGTCCGACAGTGCAGTATTATATGCTCTTTGAAATATTTCAACACTTTAAAAACTATTCTGAAATTTTATCACAATGGCTAGGGTATTCGCTGCAAATTGTTACAACATTCATAATAACATAATGTTTTAAATGTCACCCATTCAAAATAAAATAAAATTTTTCGAGTATGCTATTAACAACTTGGTTGATAGTGGAAAATATGTAATAAATCCCGATTTATATATTATACATAACAATGCTGGCGTTTATTTTCTTATACAACACACTCTTTGTTAGATGACGAAATTCCATTTAAAACATACCTCAGAATTTTCGACATAGAGTGAGTGAAGAGTTTCAGGCGATCTTAACAACGAGGTCTTGAGAGCCGATTTCGACATAGAAAATATCGTGGGCCTACAAAGAAAAGGCATTTATTCCAAAAAGTTAATTTAAATGGCTGAATGTCTCTGAGAAATCTAGTTTTGCTATGAAACCAATTTTCTCTGGTTTATTTAAACATGCATGTAATCAGCTACACATTCACGATTGTCTGTCTGTTGTACTACAATTCAATTGCACAAATGAATTTATTTATTAAAGACAACCACCACTGTCTGAAGTATGTCTCTTGGCGGTTACTTCTCAAGATGTTGAACACAATCAGTCTTCCTAGCAGTCAACGTCATAATCACCACTTCCACGTTACAATCAGTCTCCCTAGGAGTAATCTTCAGAATCATCACTTCCATGTTCCGGAAGTTTGTCATTTGCAGTGTCAGATGTTGGCAGATTATTGTACCAACAATGTAGCTCTTCAGGAATAATACCAGCTCCACAGAGCTTTAGGAGATTGTTCTTCTTTGCAGCACTTATTGGCAAATTGTTTGTGTATGCTTTTGACAGCTGCTTTGAACAGACAGTATGTAGCCCCTTTCCAAGAATCCTTATTTATCGATATTAACAATAATTCTCGTACATATATCGCAGTACACAAGTGGCTTCTTTTGAGTACTTCAGTATTTCACATGGAGCCATTTAACACTATCATCATTAACATCTTTCGTTGTCTTTGTCATCAACAACTTAGTCAGCTGCAGAATGTAGTGGAAATCAGAATATGTTTTATTCCCTGACGATTTCAAGATCATTTTCTTATTCCGAAGTTTTTTTAATCGTGATATTTGAATTATTACCATCCAGTCCTGCATGTTGTACAGAGACACATATTTCTTGGCATATTCGATGGCACTAGGCATCGACTCCATTCCATGTATGAGTGTCCACTCTCCAGGAAATTGTTTGGAATTTTAAATTTATTTTTATCGTCCTATTTTGGATGTTCGCATATGAAGCCGATAAGGGCATACTACACCTATTTTCTGGTCAACCGTATTTCCTTTCTATAAACCTTATATTCAGAATTTCAAATAAAATTTCAGTTTTCATTACTATTTAAATTGAAAATCGCTAACAATCGCAAGTGACGATTAATCGGTATCTGCATTGGTGCACCACCAATTACAGTTATGTTTTGACATTGCTGAATGCACCTTCTGAAATGTCTGAGTCGGGTTTAAAACCAGGATCCACATCTGGCAAATCATTGCCGAGAACATCATATATATTCTTCAAAACAGCATTTTTTCGTTGGTAATTGATGAACTTCCTGATGGCGGGGGATCACTTTTCGTACTGCATCCAGTAAAACATTTGCTGCAACACATTATATTCTAGTAACACTAAAATAAGAAGTTACTGATATATCTAATGAGCTTAATTTCCCCTACATGTGCGGAAATAGTTTTAATTCAGTTTTTAAGAACCTAATTATTTTTTAATGGTAGTAGTCTTGACATCTCGTTGACAGCAACATCATTAGAGATGAAACCAGAAACATATGCAACATTATTGACACAATTACAATTAAACATGTGCCTTACCGGAACTCGAACACACGAAACCTAGTACCATAAGCCACCATGAAATCAGCTGCATTACAGAGGAAGGATTCGGAGTATCAACTCCGGATAAATAAATCTTGTGTTTCGAATTAAAAGGTTCACGAATTTTAAATATTTACAGAGCCATCATTTTGAAAATAAGTGTACGATTCACTTAAAACACGTAAATTTATAGGACTACTGTAGTACTAGTCGTGTAAATAGTTTGGTGAAAATCGGTTGATTGGTTCCCGAGGTATGTACTCAAAACCTTATTCTGTGATTTGGCGCTATCTTACAAAATTGCCTAAAAATAAGTTTTGTATACGATGCTTCTTACAGATACTATCAGCCTACAATGTTAGGATAAATTTGGTTAAATGGTTTAATAGACATAAGAAATTTATCTACATTGTTTACATGGCCACCATTTTGAAAATAACTGTCTCACCCAATTTAAATTATGTAAGTTTACATGCTCTTCTGTAGTACTACCAGTGTACGAAATTTGGTGGAGATTGGTTAAATGATTATGGAAATATAACAAAATGTTATATTTTCTCACCTGCCATTATTTCAAATAAAAACATGTAAAAGAGGATCTCTGTATGCTTTATTATTGGTTCTAATGTATACTGCTAGCATAACAAATTTGTTTAAATTTTTTAATTGTTTAATCTATGTAACCCTCATATATAATTTATTTACTATATTAACAACATTTATAAACATAAAGTTACTTATATAACTAATGAGTCTACTTTCCTCTACATGGGTGCAAACATTTTCTAATGAAGCACTGTAAAATGAGGTAACATTGTCCCTAAGGGGTAGCTTTTGTCCAATTATTGGAAGGTAGTATTTACTTTTGTAATTATCTTATTAAAAACCAAAAGTATTTTCCTCTTTCTGTTCTTTGATATCCAAACCACAAAACAGAACAAAGCATATTAGTTTCTAATATCTAAAACAGTAAATAGGCTTACTTAAAATTTGGCACATAGAAACCATGTACGGCCAAAGTCACCCCATCTTACGGTACTAATATGCTCAGATGGTGAGTAGGCCTTGACTTCTTGATGACAGCAATATCATTAGAAAAAAAATACAACAATAGCAAGACAATTACAAATACAAAGATGCCTTAACCAGGACCCGATCTACAAAACCTCATACCATAAGCTAGTATGCAACCAACTGCATTACTGGTGTTGGTTTGGAGCATCAACTCCAGATGTAATCAATCTAATATTTCGAATGATAGGGTTTACTAATTTGTAATATCTACAAGGCCGTCATTTGGAAAATAAGTGACTCAGCCATTTAAAACACATAATTTTACATGGCCTACCATAGGGATATTAGTGTGAAGAATTTGGATGACATCTGTTCATTGTTTCCCGAAATGTGACATAAAAGCTTTATTATTTTATGTGGTGCTCTTCCAAAATGGCGGAATAAAGAGGCTGCGTATAGACCAATTTAATTGTTATAATTGATACTGCCATTATACAAAGTTTGATTGAAATTAGTTTCATTGAAATAAAATACTGAAACGAATTGTTTCTATGGCCACCATTTTGAAAATAAATATCTGGCCCACTCAAAACATATCAATATGTTTTTTCTGGGAATATGACATAAACATTTTAATTTGTCATGTGTAACTATCTTACAAGATGGTGGACAAAATTTACATGTGTAGACACATTTGAAGTTTGTAATATATACTGCCAGCCAACAAATATGTGTTGGAATTAATATAATTGTTTCGACGATATAGCATACTATGCTAAAATAATTAAATGGCTGCCATCTTGAGAATACATTACTGACCTACTCAAAACATACCAGTTTACATCACCTGCCGCAATACTACTTGTGCCTAATTTTATAGGAATCGGTCTCTTGTTTCCCGAGATATGACATAAAATCTTTATTTACTCGTGTGGTGCTATATTACAATATGACAGACAAAAGTGGCTATGTGTTTGCATATATGAAACTTCCAATAAATACTTTAAGCTTTCAAAATTTGCTAGAAATTTATCTAATGGTATGGCAGATATAACAAATAAACCATAAATATTTATGTTGCCGCCATTTTGAAAATGAGCAACTAATCAATACATTTTGCATGATTTTTCATAACTTAATATAGTATCACTTACTCTCCAAATTTGAAGATAATCAGTTGAGAAGTTTTGTCGATCTCACATAAGGCTTTATTTTTCATCTTTTACTATTTTACAAAATGGTGGCTTAATAACATTATATAACTCTAATTTAAATTCCTATATTATGCATTGCCTGCATATTAAATTGGATTTACATCAGTTGAATGGTACCCAAGATATGACATCACTCCAATTTTTTGAATGAACCCCATTTTGAAAGTAAGTTTCCATCGTGGTTGAATACTTTAGAAGCCAGATGTCCTTACTATTATGTGCTATATGTGTACCGAATTAAGTGAAATTCGGTTCCATCTTGAAAAGATTTTAGGGGGGACACACATATGCAGAAATACATCACACAGACACACACATACACACCTAATACACAGAAAGGAAAGAAATCTCATAAGCATTTTTTTCCTTCGAAAAGTAGGTTAAAAAAGCCTGCCGCACCTAAAACATGTAAATTTTCATATCCCACTGTAGTACTACTAACATGTAAAATTTTATATGAATCTTTTTTATCGTCAATACATAGCATAAAACATCCATTTTTTTTTCGTGAAATTCATAAATAGAGGAGAAAAAGTTTTGTGTTTGCATATTCGATGACTGTTGTAGATACTGCTATTATACAAAGTTAAGTAATAAATGTATACCTAGTTTCATAGTTATAGTAGACTTTCTCAAAATGTTTATATTGCCACCATTCGGAAAAATAGTCTCTCGCGCACTTTAAACGTATAAATTATTACCGCCTATCAGAGTACAACTACTTCGCCAAATTTTGTTGGTGAAATTCGGTTCAAGCCTTCCAAAGCTTTTAAGGGGAAACACACATACACACCTAGACTCTCAGACAGGAAAGTGATATCATGAGCTTTCCTTTCTTTTGGAAAGTAGGTTAGTAATAAATTAATACACTCTCTTCCACTGTTGTGGGTTATGTTATTAGTTCTGCTTTAATGTTTTATTCCACGTCCTAGTGGGGCCCTTGGCTTTTACACTCTAAAAATATTCTATACTCTCTGCTGCGCTGTTGTTACAGTCATTACTACTATTGTTTACTATACCATAAACTCAAATCTTGTAAAGTATTTCTTTGATTTGGTAGCCTATACCAAATGAAATGCTTGCTACTTCTTTGTTAACTTACTGCACAGCTAACTGCGCCAGAATTATTTCTCTACTCATATCATTGCCCATAACTGTTCGTCAATCAGATAAATTAACCACCCTCACTTTGAGTACTGCAGATAATTGCTTGTTGGATCTATATACATGACGTGCGTGATCGGTTATGGATATAATGCATTCAACTTGTACAGAAAGTTCAGAGAAGGGTTCAAATGTACAGGTAAAAAACATCAAATGTACCTGATGCTATTTCCCCCACAACATGTCTGCATCGGACTTAGTTATTTTATGGTGTTTAAGTTTTGAAGATGTGTGGTGAGATAGTAGATAGTTATTCTTCTATGTTGACAGAAAACGAACTTTTGAACTTATTGGTATTTATAACATAATTGTCGGATTTTAGGACTTAGTGGATTTTACTTATAAGTCAACGATAAAGTACGAGATGAGGGTTCCGCTATATATATGTATATACATACATACACACACACACATAGTGATTCACAACGAGTTACCGCCACTCGCAGGGCATATACCTTACATCAGTTGGAGCAAAATATGTCATATAAAATTGGGTCCTATTTATTCCCTATATTTACAGAGTAATTCGAAACTATTAACAAATTACGAATAAAATTATTAACCTTTCCGAAGTAAATACAGTGATGCATTATCAGATCGTATTGTTTACAGTTGAGCATCACAATTGCGTCAAACAAGTTTACAAAATATGTTCAAAATTGTTTCCGTCTATTTCCATACGCTTGGCCGCATGTTTATGAATCTCACGTGTTACTCTACGTTGCTGCAAACAGCTGTATTTTGATTTCTGTAACGGTATGCATGATACGCGCAAGTACTTCCTCACATGTTTGTGCATTACTGTGGTAAACAATATCCTTCATCCATCCCAATACGCAATAATCTAGTGGTGTTTACTATGTAAATATTGCGAATGGGTTCCACATTTATATGGCATATTTTGCTCCATACGATGTAAGGAATACACCTTGTGAGTTGCGGTAACTCCTCGTGAATCACTATGTATCAATAAGATGTATTAATGATGATGGACCAAACAGTGCAGGCAATAGAGTACCCCAATATGCATAACTTAAACAGTTTTATGTGTAATGCCAAATGTGATATTTTAGAAGCCCTGTAATATTAAGTGATTTCGGAGTAAATTATTTATAATTAACATATATTGAGGTATAACGACCAATTGGAGTAAATTACACCCAATCGCAGTAAATTAAAACAAACACTTATGTAGATAGGTTTTGCCGATCCGAGGTCAAGGGCTGGGAGCTGAAACTTTCTGGCTCGTCCGCCATCTTGGACCTGCCATCTTGGATGACATCACAGCCACCATATTGGATGTCACAGCAGCCATCTTGTTTCTGGCCACCATATTGTTTCCATCCACCATCTTGTTTCCATTTGCCATTTTGTTTCCAGCCACCATCTTGATTCTGCAATCCACCATCTTCTCCACCATTTTCTCCACCCTCTTGTTTCCACTTGTCTTGTTTACATCGGCTGTTGCTAGGGGGCATGTCAATCGTTCGACCACCATATTTGTGCATAGAGATGGCAGCTAGAATGTTCTGGTGCCGTCAATATCGTTAGAAGTATATTGGGATCGAACTGCCAAACTTTGGATAGGCATGCAGATGCCTTAGACCACTCGGCTATCGGGACATGTGCTGGGACAGGGGTTTAAAAGAAGTAATAGCATGTGTGTGCAGGGAACGAATAAATATTTTTTCGTGATTATTCTAATTCACAATAACAATATTTTTATGTAAGTTTTTTTGACTATGCGAGATTTATATAGACTGGCAATAAGAATTTTCTTTTCATATAGATAAAGACATTCAATAACAATTTTTTAATATTGTTCTAATATAATTCTATTTTTTAGACTTGTCTTCTTGACTCCTTTTGCCTTCTTGGTTACTTTGCCACCACATAAATTACTATATATTTGGCACGCAGTCCCACGAACTAGCTCATAATTTCGCCACCCCACTCATCTTTAAATTTCCGCACCACTTTCTTGTTGGTGCGGGAATAGTAGGGATGAGTGGTTGGGTAGGCACTGGCATCCATCTCTTCCATGAGGGTGGGGTCAGCAGTCGGGTCTGCATAATAATGCTGCATTTAAATTTCATAAATTAATGAGTCGGTATATGTGTGTAGTAAATTAATGTTGTCCTTATACTTATTTTTCATGATGTGATGGAACCTGTACATTAAAGTTTTGGAGAGGTCGAGCACTAAAAAGGCGGTGTAAATATCGTTTCTTTTTTACATTTTCATCAGGGATAGGTTTTTGCCGTAAATCGTCCTGCACTTGAAGGTGGGATTGGAAATAAATTTCTTAAGTTTTCTTTCATTACACACTAAATCCATGACTTGTACCTTCCTCTTATTTTCCATAAGTTTTCAAAATGTTTCGATGTTATAAGATTAAAAAAATATTTTTTTAAATCATTGCCAGCTGCCTGCATTTTTTTCCGTGTTCACCTCGATGTAGGGCTTGAGTCATGCCTCTTGTTCGAATTGCAGCATAAGGTGAATTTTCTTAACTTTAAGCCCATGTTGAAATTGCTTTCTTCAATTTGGTATAATGCACAATGTAGTTTTTCCTTACTTGCAACATCGTCAATAATTTTCTTTCTTGCGACCTGGAGGACACTCGTTGACAGGCAAGAATGGCAGGACTTTGTGTGAGTCGTAGAGTTCCGCAAGATATTCTACGTCTACCTCCAACATGTAGTCGAATAGGCCATAATCTGGCAACGCCGTGACATCGATGATAGTGCTCACCCACTGGAAGTCACGCACGGGGAGGGGCAAAGACATTGCCCAACTGTACAATTTGTTCGCGTCTACATACTGGAAGTAGACGAGCGGCTTGCTGGCATTGTACGTGGACGGAATGTATTTGTTATTCGCTCGCTTTTGCATGACTCTTCACACATTGAACCACTCCTCCTCTTATGCCTTCTTCACTTAATAAATACTTGTCGTAATCTGTTAGCAGTTCCAGCTCGACCTTAGTGTGCTTCAACATTGCATCGTACGAGAAGCCCGGCACGTTAACATAATGGATACAGTCCAGGCCATAGGTTTCCGGGCACAGTTTTCTAAAATTTTTAGAAACATCTGACAACACCAAAACTTCAGTCTTCAAATAAATTTTAGAATAATCTTATATTGTCTCACAGTCTAATTTTTCGCAGACTTTAAGTGCATGAGCATAATCTTCGTCACTTATGACAGTTTCCATCAATCTATCTTAAAATTTATTGTTGGGGGGGGCCGCTGCGTCTCTTCAAGTTTCTGCAGGCTGTCTATGTAATCATAGGAGAACACTTCCTTTATCCCTACTAATTCCAGCTCGTCTGGGATTAAGAACTTTACTGTATTTTTCAGCTGGTCTGTTGACAGGTTTTCGGCGAGGGTGGAAAGGCTGGCGGATATGAAGCGGAAAGTGTCGATGAATTGGAGTGTGAATCTTTCCCTCAGCGATTTCTAGAACATGAATAATTTCTCCTCTGTATGCAGGATGATTAATATATTCTCTTCGGCGTAGCCCAGATGCTTTATAATAAAGTTCTCGTCATGTGTCAGGTTTGGAATTACACAGGTAATCGTTTTGGACGGCGACAAAGTTAGTTGCAGTCATTACAGGAGGCCGCAATGTAGTTTCCGGTGAAATTGTCATGGTCCATTACCTTTCAGTTCTAAGTTGTGGATTTAATAGTTCCAAGTTGCTGAGCGGCTTCATGGGTTCACTTGTTTCATACATTTCCTTCGCTTATTTCCAAAGTCCACGATTTCCTTGATATATTTCTTCGCAGCATTTTCGCCAGTGTAAATTTTTGGCCCCATTGGCATACTTGTGGTTTTGGTGGCAGGTATGATGTCGTGGTCGACTTGAACATAATAGGAAAAACTACGTGCCTCGTGCTTCTGATAAGAGAGTGTGCTAGATGTCTGGGGGTCGGCCTGGCATATTTGAACAGAAAGGAGCATGGTCTTAAAATCTACATAGACGACGAATGGCATCTTGTGTGCATTGTGATAATTACTAATCTTCAGGGTTAGCCTTCTTCCCTTCTTGTCATGGCTCGGGATTTCAATATGTGCAGGAGCGTGAAAACCGCAATATTTTTTTGTCCTCCACCAACATATATTCGCATGTCTTTTCAGTCACTCGTGTTATGTCTTGATAAGATGTGATACACCTTTTATAAATAAGGAACTTATGGCTCTGGGCCGTCAAATGTGAGCTCACCAGTCTTGAAAAGTTCTTTATGTATGTGTAGTGTGAATTGTCTTCAGTGGTGATGAGGAGGAGATCGAAATGTATAGGCTTCTCTTCATCACAGACTGGTCTTGGTGCCACCATCATTTCATCATTGAGAATAAATACATTTACACCAACTCTAGGATATTGCTTTTCAAATTTATATATCTGGTGCAGAGGTATGGCGAACTCGATGCCATCGAAGTTGAACTTACTTTCCAGTTCTCTGTGCCTATTATTTACTCTTTCAGGATTCGATACTTCAATGTATCTGGCGAATATGGGCCATTTTAAGCACTCGTGATCATCTTTTTTCGGTTTTATCAAAGCTTCCCTGTTTTTTATTGGTGCTGGCAAATAGATGTAGCGGGATGCATGCAGTGGGTCCTATTTATTTATTCTGAACTACATTTTCTTTACTGCTGTGATTGTCCATTCAGATCCCTTGCCCTGGTACTCCCTCTTTTCTAGGCATTTCATGATCAAGCTGGCCGACACATCTTCTTCCACATCACATTAATTGTAAATAGTAAAATTTTTGGTCTTGAAGGCACACTGGTCTGCTTTATTGTCATGGGGCTCAGGTTTGAAATAATCACATTCTAAAAACCAAATAAATTTGTTGGTCCATTTTCAAATATTTCTTCCTGCAGCTGGTTGATAATACTCTGTTTCATTTCTTCAACATATGTGAACACGTCCTTTGCCTGGTCACTTGTATTTTATGCCACATATGTTTTCAGATTCCGCCTAAATGCAGTCTCGGCTAACACAAATCCGTGGGCCCTCTGCTGTCTAACCCCCACGACGATCCTCGGTTGAGCTTCTGGTGCTGGTACTGGCTGCTGCTGCGTGGAAACATCACATCTGGCCTTCTTCGCTGGAGGGGTGGCCGGGCCTATGCACTTCTTTGCATGTTCTTTCTGCTTGTCTGCCCTAGAATATTCTTTATCACAGTCCTCGCAGGTAAAATATTTCTTATCCAGGTTGAACATACACCCTTTTTCGTGCCTTCCGGCATCTGCTCTGTTGGCAAATGGGGCATTAGAGAACTTGCAGTTGCCAGCTGCTTTCTGCTGCACTGTGACATTGCAGCTCCTGAAGTGATGTTCTATACTATTCTTCTGCCCAATCTACATTCCGCACTTCCCACAGAATTGCTCCTATTCCCAGTGACGATTATGGACGCAGGTCATCACGTGCCTTACTCCGCTGTTGCTGCAGAAAAATATTTGCTGCAAATACCACAATGTAATCCTATTTGCGGTATTGCACTTACCCCAGAGACAGTAGAAGGCGAAGGAAGTTGGAACCACCACCCCTCCAACCGAAGTTCCCACATCGACAGGACCACCCTCCATGCTAAAGTATTCAGCAAAAAAGAAACTGCAACATACAGGTACAAATAATATAAATAATCTTGTAACAGTAGGTTTATGCAAAAATAAAAATTTGGCGGTGAAGCTGGAAAAAGTATAAGTAATTCACAAATACATATGTCAACAAAGCCTGTGTAACTATTCTGCTTCCAAGTAAAAATTGTTTACATTTATTTTTAAATTTAATACTGTACTGTTGGCGCTTTCCCCCCACCTGTGGTATACAGGTTGTTTCATAGGGTCGGAGTTAATTCCTTCAGGCACAGACTATAAGGTGCCTTGAAGGTTGAGGGCATATCAATAAGATAGTCTTTCGGTGTTTCACTTTATTGGATGGATATATTTTCTCGAGTTTAAACATACAGAAACACTTCCGAGGTGTAGTACTCTATTTAACTAACTCGGATTAACTGTGGGCGACATCGTGGGGGAGGGGGGCTTCTTTGGACGACGACTTAATACTTAACTCTGCTGGTAGTGCTTGGTATGTTGTCGGCTGTGGATGAGATCCAGCTATGTGGGCTGCCTTGGAAAAGGCCTACATTTGGTGCCGTCTCCCTTGGACTGCTGCTCTGGGTTCGTTCCTCCATGCTCTCCTCTCGTTCCGATGTCCTCTTGCGATTTCCCGACGCAACTGATTCTCTCGGCGCAGTGATAATGAACTGCATCCCTCTTCTCGAATAAATTAGCTTATATCATTTCTCGACACCCTCCCTACGTTCCTACACGTGTCTCTCTTGCTGGGGGAGGGGGGAGGTTGTGGTCTGCAGTACAAAGCACTTCTAACACGTGCCATGTGTCAGATTATTCTTCCGCGGTTTGGTTAAAGGGTTGTAGGGGTGAGGAGTTTTCGTGGCACCCCTTTCAATTTGTGAGCCTTTTTCTCTGGCGTAAAGCTGGAATTGATCTTTCTTGGCTCTGCAATTTCTCCCGCTTTCCTACGTATTTACGTAGCGCCTTCCAGGTGCTTCGGCAATATGCCAGCTCTTACTCGGCACACCCTTGACACATGTAACTGCGATCCGTTCTGGCTGTCCACATATCCCGTGACACTTGTCAACTGGTAGGCGATCGCAGGGAGGTCAGCGAGGTTTCTACTCCCGATATGCGTTACACGTCACTGTGTAGCAGAACAAATACTCTTATGTAATTTTTTTTTCACTGAATCATACTATAGGCAAATTGTTTATGAATAGAAATGTTTTTTTTTTTGCTATCACATTATTTGTAATTTTATTGTTAATGAGTATAGTTAAAGTCCTCGCACACAATTTTTCATGTAGACAGCAGTGTTACATACCAGAATAAGAAAAGGAAGACTGCAGTCACTCTCCTAACAACGATAGGCTGCGTTGCTAGGGACTCCCGTGAAACAGACGATTTGGCTCACAAAGAAGACTCTCTGACGTCCTACAACGGAAGTCACTTCACCTGGACACAAGTTCACCACATAATGTAAAAAACGTCTAATAAGCACACGCAAAAATTTTCGTCTCGTAGTCGTAAATACTCACTGTTTGTATTAGCGTGAATATTCTGGGGTTTCCTTACCGATGTACAGACTTGACCGCATCCGACTGAAGACACAACTCCTGTAATTGACAGGAATTTCAACTGTGCCCAGCAGTAACCTATACGAGGGCAATAATGTATAAAAAAATTCAATAACTTTTAATTATCTCGTCGGTGCTAGCATTTTCACTTTCAAAAGAATTCGCAACATGCGAGAACTGACTTTCGGTGTTAACTTGCTCCGATGTCGGTTGACATGCGAACCTTTGGGGAGGAGACTTGACGCACTGGATGTCAATCACTGCACAAAATAATATAAACGTCGTTAATAACTTAGCATTTTAGCATGTTCACAAAAAATTTTTATTTTAAAAAGTTTGTATAAAATTTTATTTAAACAAAATCTATGAGCTCATTGCCAAATAAATAAACAAGAAACTGCAACAGTTATTTATCTTAAAATTAAAGAACTCGTTGTCAAACAAATTAACAAGAAACTGAAACAGTTATTTATTTTAATATTATTTCTTATTAGGAAACAATTTGCATTCAATTTCATGGCAAATAAATTTAAGAGCTCGTTAGCAAACCAAAATAACAATAATGCATAAAATTGATGTTAAAAACTTGAAATAACATACCTAAATGAGTAATAACTCGAAGCAAATCTGGAATGCGACCGTGAAACCTCGCAATAATTCTCCAAGCACAAAATGGCGACGAAGCAGGAGGGTACTCGGATATGCAGATGACGAGCGTTGATATCAGAGTGAGAGATTTGGGGTTGCTCCAGCATTTATAAATCCTATCCAAATGGTGGGGAGGCGCGGAGTGATTGAAGGAATATAGTACCTGCAGAGTTGGGACCACCATGGGAGACTTAACCTCCCTCCTGGCCTAGCATTTTCACTGGCAACATTCCCCTCCTTCCAGTCTTACTTATTTTGTCAGAAACTATGTGAAATATAAGGTAACATTTTGGACAGGGAGTTTTATTGGTTGACTTCCCTTCCCAACCTACTTATTTTATCATAAACTATGTAGGGATGGTAGCAGTAGAATAATACCAGGTGCATTTGGGACCATCAAATTGGTTGATGTCACAGGAATGGGTGCCTATTCCCCCTCCTTACCAGGAACACGTAACCCTAACTATTATTTAAATAATTACAATTTGTTTGAAACAAATTTTTTTTTATAAAAAAATTAAAATTTTGGCATGCTACCATGGATTATTAGTTATTATTTCATATTTCATACAGCGCTCTGCGAGGTGTCTCACGCTGCACATTGCTGCCGGCAGAGATAGCACAAGCACCGCCCGTCGTCGCTGTGAAGGCGACACCATGAATGAGCCTCGCAGCTTGGCAGGGCAGGAGAGACTGAATTTGTCTCCTCTCTATAACAAAAAAATATTTAATTATTTCACCTGAAAAAATTAACTTAACCCCTATTCCAGAGACATCCGAAGGGTGCAGGAAACAGTACTCCGTCAGATTCCATTGCATTGCTAGTCTTGCACAAAAGTATGTAAACGAAAAGCATACAGAATGCATTTTCCCCTTTCCCCAGACTCTGAAACCAACCATTTAAAACTCAACACAACATATCCACAGAACTATGTATCATTCCATGCAAGAAAACACTGCATGTTCTAAGGAGCCAGTAACCGAATTATATTCGCTTTCTGTTCTATTTGAACTTGTACTGTACATATATCAAATGATGTAGTGCTCATAACATCTGCCGAGATATATCTTAATTTATATTTTTAAAAAATATAAGTGGCGGGAACAGATATAAATGCGGCGCAAGCATAATAACTCAGCTCAGGTAGGGAGGCTCCTTAATATGTTACGTCTCTGAATAAAAATACAGTTTCTTAACTGTCTTTTGTAACACATACACAAATATAGTAAATCCACATATAATAAATTATCTTCAAACAGTCTTAAATGCAGTTCTATACGTGGGTTTTTGAAAAATCACCACATATATTTGGTTCTGTAGTGTATCATAAGTTATCATTAATTTATTGACTAAATTAACCAGATACCTTTATTTTATATAAAAATAATGTAAATAGGTGTGTAATTATTGATAAACATGCGCACAAATATGGTTCTCTGTCCTTAATTTTATTTGCATGAAAGAATAAGTTTTGCAAGACTTCGGAATGGACTTTAATTTCTAAGCAAGCTACTTTTAACATATCGTAATATTCATGGACAAAGATTGGAAAAGATTTATGCATGATGCAACACACGATACGTGTTAGTCAATATATCACATGCACTGCTAAACCTCCATGCCATAAAATTCACCCCGAAACTCCCGCGTTCAGATTGTTATTCGAGGCGTAAAGTATAAACAAATAGCCATAAAATTTAATGTATTTTACGGCCTACAAACCCCTTTTGAAGAATTGATTCACGTAGATCTTTAGACTGCGAAGTGCTTGTAAAAGACTTTCCACTGCTTGACTGTATACGAAATGTTTGGTTACTACAGAACAAAAACTTTTATAGTTTGTACGCAAGGCTTCGGAATGGTCTATACGTGTTAAATAACCAAAAAATATTCGCTGTTGACATGTAAAATATTTCTCGAAAATTCCCGTGTTGTGAATTGCGTTTAAGCTTTGACGTATCCACAATGTATGGCATGTATATTACAAAAATTGTAAGTTACGTTTTATCATTTTGCATAAACGTCTTAGACCTTTTCATTTTGCTGACAATGAATAATATCGTGTCGTATATTCTCTAATGTATAAAATCAATTTTTTTTTTTCAAATGGAAATTATATTTTATTTCTGTGTGCTAGCGAACACACTAGTTTGCTCCTAGACCGGAGAAATCAAACTAAATTTTAATTAATGTTCCATTACCGTGTTTCACATTAAAACATATTAAAGAAGCATTCAGCATTTAAGAAATGCTTAATCCATTCAGTCTCAGTGAACGCAATTGTGAAAATGATGCACGGTTAGGCTAATTTTGGTCTGTAATGATCAATGATGTAACCTGTGGGTAAATTATTCGCAAACAGTCTTACTTGTCTAGGTCATAGTTGATTCATATTACTAAAGCCGAACAGTGGCAACGAAACAAGTGTTGTGCCGACTTGAATACAGCAACATATGAAACTATAATATTAAGTGTATAAAAAAGGGTTAGTAAAACCATTAAAACTTAGAATTATTATTTTAAAAAATCATAAAATAATATATGGAAAATATGTATGAAGAGTGAATGAATATACTTGGACGGCTCTTAACATCGTGAGCCCATGAGGGCGAAACTTCATGGGTGTAGAGCAGGGCCGGAATGAAATTGTGGTCGAAGCAGGAGATCCCCGAGTAAACCCGCCGGATATTAAAATACTTGGGAGACTAAGGATTAGCAAATTTGTAAAATTTTTATTCGCTAACAATTTCCTAATTTAATTTGACCAGCGCATGACTAAAGTGATTAGGCACATTTCAATGTTAATTTTACATGTGGTGGAAGAATACACAATATGCTTAAAAGCAGATCTTAAGCAGGGCTTTCAAAAGTGTCCAATTTATCGTGAACAGCCCGTAAGTATTCCTGCAGCATATTACAGAAGACTAGCGACTGACGGCTGCCTGCAAGCCAAGCTGCTGTATTTTTACGAATGTGTGTGTTTCTTCACAACTGTATATAAGTGCTCGTTTCCTGGTCAGAAACTTCAACCGGTGAATTGCTATTCCACAGATGATGAATTGGGCAAATATTTATCACGGGAAAAAATCCACAACCCTTTATTTTAAATGACTCTGACTCCTAGCTACTTTTATTTTTTTTTAGACGGTTCTTGCTACGTGTTTTAAGAGGGACATTTGGTCAACATTTTGTTATTATGTATTTTTTGCCTTTATTTATATGTTTGAGATTAATATTGAGAAGTTATTTTTTAAGGTCAATAAACATTATTTAATTATAATTTAGAGACAGTTATCGTTTTACTTTTAGTAGGCTTACTACTATCGCGTCTGTAGTAATTCTCAGAACACCCTCATTTATCAATAATTAATTCCTATCTATTCAAAAAGATAAACATAAACATGCACACCTCTGTCATGACATTTATTCAATCATCTAAGTGGTATACTTTGTTAGTCAAAGAAGAAACTTCGATAATGAGTGCAGAATACATTTTAAAACCTATTAACACCAGAACGATTTCTCTTCCCTTGTCTGGAAAGCCGATGAGGGTGAAGCGAAGTGACCCCAGATAATAGGATTTTTTATTCACTTAGATAAAATTTTCCCTTATTAGGAAATTATAAAAAAAAAATTGTTTATGGAGAATCAATTTTGATTACATAGAAATTCAGTAAAATCTTTTAATACAAAAAAAAAGAAAAATAAATAAAACATTTAAATACATTTTAATACATTATTTATTTAGAACACAGTCAATACAGAATGCAAAATATAAGCATGGGTCATGTTACTTTTTCGAAATTGTAACTATTACATATAATTTTTGGTCTCTGGTTAACTGAAAAAATGTACACATTGCACTATTTTAGTAGAATGTCACAGGCAAGACTACGCAGTTCGCGAATGAAGGTAAGCATTAGCTTCTTGCGAAAGCCAGCACCAGTCTCAGGATCATGGCGATGTCCGTCGTCCCGGCCACTCACACCCCTGGTCGCTAGTTGGTCGCCCACCTCATCATTGTTGCACTGCATATCTTGCTCCTTCGTAACAGTTGGCTGCACGACTCCTGCCTCGCCAGATACAGGACCATTGTCAACAGCAGGTCCAGCATCCACAGGTCCAGGAATACACACTGCTGGGCTTCGTCGACTAGTAGGTGCAGGTTCGTTTCCCGAGATGGAGACAGAAACATCCGTGGTGGGTACCGTCACGAGTGTCTGCCGCCGACGATGCACTCGGCGACGACTGGGCGTCTGGCTGGCAGCATTCTTCTTGAACCCGGGATGCTGGGAATGTTCGTGCCTGGCCTGGGGAAGCTCCACGGCAGAATCTGGTGCCTGGATGGTAGCAAGAGTCTGGGCCGAGGCGATGATTTGATCCACGGTGCAGGGCAGATGTGTCTACGGCGTCATGTGGAACCCGATGCAGGTTGATTGTCCTGGACAGTCCTATTGAAACTGTGTTGGTTCGTAGACGACTGGATAATGCTCGAAACGCAAATGCTGCATGATGCTACCATCGCAGGTCTCGGTGTAGGTGCACAGATATCCATCTTCTGCGATGAAACTGTATTCAATGCCACCATAGTCAGGCTTGGCATTTACAGAATTGTTTATAGGACAGAATGGAGTCATGGTGACGATCAGACCTCTAGGCGGCGACTAAATGGGAGCACCGATTTTCCTCATCTTTTATACTGTGGGTGCCGATCAGGTGTGCAAACATATTAAATCTAAATTCTCTTATATTTCGTGTGACTTCATGTCTAGTCATAGGCAGCAGATTTACGATCCAAGGACGAGGAACACCAATTGCGCAGCAGCTATGCATTCCTCCACGCATGTTACCAGTCAGATTCTGACTTGTCGCAGATGTGCTGCTGTTGGCCTTCGTAAAGTTTCATCCACTTGTGCAGCGAAAGAGAGCCATAAACGAAATGCATATACATGATTTCCAATTCGTTTTTGCACAAGTCGCTCAGTCATTTTTCTGCTCGGGCCCTGCCACTTAAACCCGTCCTTGCGGATACTGCATCAGCAAGTCGCGCAGCACGTTAACCACTTGGTGGTACGAAATCTTGCCTTCTTCCCACTCCAGTGCATGTCTGTGGTTGATCAGCCAGTCGTTCGTCTTTATGCTTTTCTCTTCAAAGTATTTCCACGACTAACTAGAAACGAATGTGCTTAGCGACGGGAGGGGGTGTGGGGCGGAAGGAACGCGTGCATGTTTTGCCATCACCGTCGTAGGACACTGCGATCTCCTTGAGCACGTAGTTGCTGTGGCTCCGGAAGCCTTGCAGATTAGAGTACATCCTGATACAAACTGAGGCGAGAAGCGGGGATCATCCTGTTTATTATATGCTTAGCTCATAATGTTCACCAGCCCCAAATAACAATCGTAGCTCACTACTCTGTCATGCAAAATCAAACAGTACGCAGCAGTGATCGCAGGAATGGTTTCCTTGGAAATAATTTGTATACGACAATCCACCACACAGTTTTAAACTAGCTCGTTTTGTTTGGACGTGTCAAAGACCAGCAAAGGTGCAGTTTCACGGAATATTTCTGGGCTCAGAACGGGGTAGGACTCGCGCTCATAGTAGGAGGCTTGAAACTGAGAGTAGAGATAATACGGCAAAGGAAATCCTTATTGGTCGAAGAAGGTGTTCAAATCCATGTATGGAAAGCTTTCGCTATTCAAAAATATTTGTATTTTCTGGACATTGCAGTGATCAAAAGTCGATTTGTCTGCGAGATATTGTGTTGATTTTTCGTTTGAAATGACAATATGACATAGCAAGGTTTTTCCATTCTTGAAGACGTCTTCACGACCCAAAGGTTTTGCGTGGCAGATGAAAGGACTGGGCAAGTAACCAAACTCCAATTCCTGAATATTTTGTCGATTAATCTTTCTTTCTTGACATAGTTCAGTAGCTTCACGCATTCACGGATGCTCGAAGTCATGCGGGTAACGAGTCACTCTATGTTGGACAGGGTTATAGCGATGGGCTGTGGTTTTCTCCAGCTCCCAACACTGCATCGAGTTGCGCAGTGGCTAGCATTATCACCAGTTCTTGCTTGGATCCTATTACCACCTTCTTATAATATTTGGCGAAACCCAGTAACACCGATAATGGAATTCTCACCTCGAACTTGCCTTCTGCATAGATGGGAACTTTGCATCCATCTTTCAAACCCCAGCCTGCCATTTTTACCATGTCGTGATTGTTAGGTGTGAGCGAGAGGTAGTTTTTTTATTGAAGTAGTTATGCCCTCATCCCGCAATTCGTCAATAGTATCACACTTCAGTTCGTACATTACTCGTTCGAAAAACTGGAGTATATCATTGCTAACTAACATGATGGTAGTGGGGTGTGTCCCATCCTCTTTCGTGAGCGCACCTCAGATGCGCGGGAATAATTGCAAAGGCAATGTGTAAATATCTTCATGCTGTATCGGGATTAGAACCTCACGCCCGAGGGCATAGGGGCCGTTAAGATATGGCTGGTAGCAATGCAGCTCTAACTTGTCGATTCTGTCGTCTAATTATGCACGCTGGGTATGTACGCTATCTTCATGCCTGCTCACTTTAAACCCTAGGCTACATAGAAACAGCTCGCGGGCATGTGTTAGCACACCGGTTTCTCGAAAACTACTGGTCCCGTGTTTGGTGCTGCGCTAGACTTTATTCATGGTATGCCTAGCGAAACTGAATCCCATCGTTTCAGGAGCAGACACAAAGCGATTTTTTAGTTTCTGAAATACATCTGCTTATCGTACTGATCGATGGTCCTTAATACCACTTTGTGATTGCTCTTCGCGATCACGGGAACTTAAAGGATACTTTTTGGAACTTCGACCAGTTTATAGCCTGTTGGGCCTGTTGGTGCAAACTCCTGCAATGTATTGCTGGTTTTACCATTGACATAGCAGCCGCTCGAAAAATTACTGTTTATGTGTATCACATTCACCGGAAATATGTTCACTGGTCGCGAGGATTCATGCGTTTTACCAGCTTCGTAGATTCGAACTTCAGTATTGGTCCGTTTCGGTGAAATCGATATCGACACTGCAAAATATTATTGCCTTCAACATTTTTGGATTACCATGTTATTCGAAAGTCAAGTCCGATGGCACAGATTTCTTGATGGAATTGGCGATGTTCTTCAGTTCGTATGCAGTGGTGGTAATGCTGATTTCCTTCACGTCACTTGACACTATGTACCGAAATGCGGAATTCACATTTTCTTCTATGTTGTATATGGAGTTGTAAGTCTGAAAATCCGTCAGTCAGACGACCGACTCACCTTCCAGCTCCAAGGGTGGGTAAAATGTTGTCCTCAGCTCAGATGTCTTACCACTTAGAATGATGGATACCGACATACTGACAGACGATTGTAGGTGCGAACACCTTTCATTTAAAAGGTTATCAAACAATGATTTGCCAATGATTTATTTTTATTCCACCACACCAGAAAGCGAAGACACAAGTGTCCACAGTTCCATGTTTTCGGCATCTTCTCCATCTCGTAGTTGTAAGTCACTTTGCAATTTTTCAGGTACTGCCTCAGTTCGGGTGGAGGACTTAAATTCCCAAAACTGTCGTAGCATACCACAGGTTTGCCACAATTGACATATGTTACCCAGTGTGTGCCTGTCCCGACTGCCATGTCCAGGTTGATGACGACACATTCGTCACGTTTGTTTTAGGGGGCAAAGAATTTCGTATGAACACACTGCGAAAAATTAGGTATCTTCAATTTGCGTGCAGTTCCAAATAAAATGTTCGTGAGCTGTTGTTTCGGTAGAGATTTCATTAGCGCTTCCTCCCATTGCGACACTTTTGCACACCATTCCTCCTCTTAGGTAGGGCCATCGTATGTAAAGTCCATGGCCGTTTTTTTACCCATGGCGATAACTTCCAGTTTACTGTTGTGGTGGTGGTGTTCCTCCAATTGATTATGTTTGTTCGAGTCTCGTTTGACCGCGCTAACGATATTCGTTTATGGCCCCAGCGATACTGCCCAGAGCAAGGATTGCAGGTATCAAGGCGGGAAGAAATCATCCTGTCTTTTTCTTCCCTATCCTCTTGGAACTTCGTCTCGCTTTCTTCGCCCACATGCCCAGCTTCGCCTTGCCTTTAATCGCGTTGGAAACGCCTCATTGGCTATTTTTCACCGATTCCGTTATCTGACGATTTTCTTATCTCGTCAAACTTCTGTGCAAGTATCTTGTCTGCCTGGTGTCGGGTTTCCAGATCCTTGTTCAGGGAGAAGCAATTTCGTGTTGCTTGCACGCCTCGTACAGTGGGTTGATTCCCATATCGTTGCATGTAAACTTTTTAGCTAGCTTGGTTCCTGGCCAACAGAACCTGTATCCGGGAATGTGCAACTCGAATGATGGATTGTTGATCAGCGTTTCGACGATTCTTTTTCCAGATTTTATCTTTCTTCTGTGAGTCATCACATGCTACTGCAATATGAACCAATATATACCTGACAATTATATGCATTCATTTCAGTATAATTCTATACTTGGAACAGTATGTACTTAAAGTGCCAATGAAACATCTTTTTTGTCGTTTCTGCGGTAAAGCATTTACCGCTTTGCGGAATTTACAACTAAATGAAATAACGACCTTCAGAATGAAAAGTTCAAGTGTGACTTTTGAATGCAAAATCTGCCAGAGGCAGTTAACTAGGAATTATATTTTGAAAAAACATTCTAAAATTTGCAGCAGTGATTCTGTGTACTCTCCGCACACTCCGCATTCAATCTGCATACACCAAAATCGGCTCCACATGCTCCATATGCTCTGCATTCAGCTCTGCATGCTCCGTTATCTTCTTTGTTATCGGCTCCACAATCGGGTCCGCAGGATAGTAGGGGTAACATACATATTATCAAGCAATATGTTACTCTACCCATATGCATTCATTCTAAATATGTCGAAACCTCACATGATACACATTATAGCATGCTGTTTTCCCAATACCGTGAGAGGATTAATTGCAAAGAGATGTGATTTGGCCAGCATTATCACCAGTTCTGGCTTAGAACCTATTATTATTTCCCTATAATCTTCGGCGATGCCCTGTAACATCGATAGATGCACACCTACCTCGAACTTGCATTCTGCGAAGATAAGAACTTTGTAGCCATCTTCCAATCCCCAGCCAGACATTTTTACCATGTAGAAATTGTTGAACGCCCACAAGAGGTAGTTTTTAATTATGATAGTTATGCCCACATCCTTTGATTCATCAATAGTAACACCGTTCAGTTCGTACATTACCTGCTCGAAAGGCGGAGTATACCGCTGTAGACGAACATGGTGGTCGTAGGGTGGGTTCTGTGTGCATTAGTAATTGAACCGCCGATGCCCAGGAACGATTGCGAAGGCAAAGTGTAAATATCCTGATGCTGTATCAGTATGCGAACCACTCATTAGAGGGCGTAGGGGCCCGTCAGATACATTTGGTAGCAATGCAGTTCAAACTTATCAATCCTGTCGTCGAATTCTGCTTGCTGGGTTACGTTCAATATGTCGTCTTCCATGTCTGTTCACTTTAGGCTACATAGTAACTGCTCGTTGACACATGTTAGCATGCCAGTGTTTCGATATCTGCTGATCGCTGGGTTTGGTGCTGCACTCCACTCTATGCACGGCTTGTCTCACGGAACTGAATAGCTTTGTTTCAGGCGCAAGTGCAAAGTGATTATTTCGCTTCTGAAATATATATGTTTATCGTTCTAATAGACCATTACCATGACCACTTTGTGCGCTCTCTTGGCAACCACAGGAATGTAAAGATACTCTTCGGAAATTCCACCATTTTATAACCTGGTGGGGCTGTCTGTGCGAAATCGTGCAGTGTAATGCTGATTTTGCCATTGACATAGCAGCCACTAGCCAAATTGCAGTTTATGCATATAACATTCACCGGAAATACATTCACAGGCCACGATAATCAGTGCATTTTGCTGGCTTTGTAGATATGCGACTCGAACTCCAGAATGGGCCCGATGGTATCTGGTTCAGTGCAATCGATATCGGCACTACAAAATATTTTTTCCTTCAGTGTGTTTGGATCACCATGTAGTGCGAAGGTCACATCCGATCGTATAGATTTCTTGATGGAAATGGCGATATTATTAATTTGGAACGCCCTTGTGGGAATACTGATTTCCTAAAAGTCTCCGAATACTGCATACCTGAGCTTTGAATTTATGTTTTCTTCTATGTTCGATATGAAGTTCTATGTTTCAAAATTATTCAGTCCGATCACTCAGTCACTGTCCAACTCCAAGGACAGGTAAAATATCGCCCTCAGCTCAGATGTTTTACCACTTAGAATAATGGACACCAACACACTGACCAACATAGTTATGTTTGCCTTTCATTTAAACAGTAACACACCAGGATTCACAATTGTATGCCAATGTTTTTTTACTCCACTGCACCAGAAAGAGAAGGCACAAGTGTCTGCAATTCCACATGTTTCATGAATGTCTCTTCCTGCTGCGATTCTTTTTCTTTCTCGCATCTCCGCCTCTTTGCTAGGGTCGACGTACGTAAATTAGTTTGTTTGTTTTTTTATCCATGGCAATAGCTTCTAACGGAAACTCCACTGCCAAAAATAGTTTGAGAGTATAATTGTATGATGCACACGGCCACTCTCATGAAGCCAAAATACATGAAGGAGGACTCGCTGCTTCGAACCGCGTATTCCAACCATAAGTGGAGGGCTCCTTGTAAGTCTAAAGCCAAGATCGGTGACCTAGTGCACATCTCCAAACAGCGCAGCGTTTTTCCACAAGGCCTATCGTCACAACTGGTTGGCAGAATTCTACAAGGTGGTTCGCATATGCTATTCGTACCCGCGAATGTATAACCTGGAGGACCTACATGGCGAACCAATTTTCAGGGGCTTTTATGCAGAGGAGAGCAAGTCTACAAAGTCTCCCGATGTTTCTTGGTTGGAGAAGGTGTTGAGACGATGTAATAGCCATGTGTACATGAATTGGCATGGGCACTCAAAGTGTGATGACTCCTGGATGGATAAATGAGATATTCTGAAATAGAATTTATGAATGTTTTTAAACGAAGATGTGTACATATTTTGATAAAAAATAATATTATGTTTACCTTATCTTGCATTTATTTTATTCTTGAAATTACCTGTCCTTATACACAGTGTTGCGTTAGAGATAACTCCGAGCAGATGTGGACCTGTGCAAATACTAAAACTGCCATTCCCATGCATGCAGACCTCATGTTTACCCGATACAGTGCAGGTGAGGATGTGAGAAAATGACTTGTAAGCAGGACAAACTCAGGTTATTTTAAACCATGCAGGTGCAGACCTGTGAAAATGCTAACAGAACTCTTCCAATGCATGCTCATATGCAGACTTAAGCTACTTGACATTATGCAAGTGCAGACCTGTGAAGGTGCATTATTATTATTTTTATTAGAAATAAAATATTTTGCATTTTATTTTTTTTTACTGAGTTAATATTTTCGCATGGATTTATTTTTAATAGTGTTGAATTTTATTGTAAGTTTTTATTTTATCAGTAATTTAAAAAAAACAAAGCATATTACTAATAAATGATGGATGGTTTAATTTTTATTTATAACACATTGAAACTTATATTAACAAATTAACAAAAGGTATACAATTTCACATATGTAATACTTATTTAAACTCTTAGATTTTTTTATCCTATTGGGTACTCAGTTTTAAAAAATGGAAATTTCTGAATCAAGATGGCTACTCTTTTCAAACTTAAAATAAAATAAGTCGTAATTTTACATATTGCACATATTAAACATATCACAAATGTAGCAGCAGTAGTAACATTTTTAAACCATTCCATTGAAGTTTTATCGGTAGCTCAGCCGGCTAGAGTGCATGTCTACTGACTCAAGCATCCGGCAACTCGCTACTCTGCACTTCCAAAATAATTTTATACTGTATTAAGTAATACCACATCAATAAAGGCGAGAGTCCCACCTACTTCCCAAGGCAAGTTGAACTTAGGTACATATAGCTAAATGCGCACTCAAGTGGATGGTGAGAGAAACAAATATTATGGATCCAAGTGGCACTCTCTAGTGGGAAACACACCAAACAAATATGGCTGGTGAGCGACTAATCGATGACAAAAGTGCTCTTAGCTGACAATGAAGATATCAAGGGACACTAGTGCTTCTAGCAGACGATGACAAAAACAAAGATGCATGCCGAAAAAACAAATGACACATGAAAATAACATGAGATGGTGGACAAAATTTGAGATGGCAGAAATTAAGATACATGCCAAAAACAATTTGTAAACAAAAACCACAAGAAGGTGGACAATATGTTGAGGAGATACAAGATGGTAACCAGAAACAAGATTACAACATAAAACAAAATGGTGACAGAAAACAAAATGGCCATCGGAAACAATATAATTTTCGGAAACAATATAATTTTCGGAAACAATATGGTGGCCGAGAACAAGATGGTGACCAGAAAGAAGATGATGGGCAAGTCCTTTAAGCCTACTTTTCCAATCCCTGTGCCATAACGAAGAAAATCCATCTACTTATGTGAAAATAGGAATTCAGTGGTATAGCATTAGCAATGGAAAGTATCACAGAAACTCCAAGAAATAATGTACAAATATGATTAAGTTAGGTGGGCTGGTTGCATAGGGCAGTGGACCTGTACTCGCAGCTGTAAGTACACAACAAGTGCTGTGACTCATCCTGATAGGATGACTTCCTAATGCAGCGAAGCACCAGTCCCAGTAATCTGTTGTGTTAAGTGGCGTGTCAGTGTGTGGTTTTTTGTACACAATGAAGTTCACGAGTGAGAAAATCTGGATGCTCTTCTTATTTATGGTGAGTGTGCCAGAAATGCCAAGAAAACCGTCCAAATGTATGGTGAAAGGTATCCTTATCGGACGCCCGTCTCAGGACAAACGATACGAATAATTTGCACACGTCTCTTATCACGAGGTGATTGGCATTCCACAACAAGAGTGCGCCGAAAAACTGCTACGGGCGAGACGCAGCAACACGGTGTGTTGACACATGTCAATGCAAACCCCCACATGGATATGCGAAATGTTTCCAGGTTGTAGGAATGAGTAAAACAAGTGTGCTTAGGATACTGCATTAAAGTAAATTCCATCCATATCATCTGGCACTTTTTGAGGCATAAAATGAGTGTGGATTCCATTAGCATGTACACATGTGTAGGTTTGGTCTGATGCATGTGGGGGATGACAGCAATTTTCTAAAGAACATACTATTTACCTATGCAGCGACCTTCACAAACCATGGGCGCGTAAATTTACGATATGTGCACTACTGAGCGATGGAGAAACCGTGTTGGGTCCAGCACGTAGAGCACCAGCGACAGTGGAGCATCATGGGTATGTGGTGTGGACTCTTGAGAGTCTACGTCATAGGGCCATACTTCATTCAAGGAATACTGACCAGCTCTACTTATGCCCATTTACTCAGAGATACCTTACAGGCATTTCTAGAAGACATGCTGCTCGACATACATCGTGATAAGTGGTTTCAGCATGATGGTTTGTTGGCGAGACAAGTGAAGTTAAACATTTCCAAACTGGTGATTAAGGCATGGTGGTGTTGTAAGATCACCAGCTCGCTTCCCCGACCTCATACCTATAGATTATTTCCTGTGGTAAACACTGAAAATTAGGGTAAACAATATGGTCCCTTTGATGCCAGATTACATGCAGGAATATACTTTGGCAGCTTACAACAGCATTATACCAGGAACAATTCAGGCTGCTCGTCGCTATGTATGTGTGTGTTTATGGTAAATACATCGAGCACAGACAGTGAAAAGATGTAACGTGAAGCATTTCAACCATAACTGTGCTATTTTGTACCATGTATGCTGATACGATTTAATTTCTTCTTTGGTTCGGTTGTTCTACATGTGCTGTGCGTCTGCATGCTCTCGTTACTCAGTACAATTTTTGACTAGGAGACAAATCTCCTGAATTACATAGGTATATAAATAAAATGCACTTATTGTTATCAGACTTTCATTCACATTGCCCGTCTTACGGTTTCTGTGGTGCTAGCATTGGTTAAATATCACATTCCATGTTCCTTGCTCCATAAGGTAAGGGCTACGCTGATATATAAAGCGGACCCCCCCCCCCCNACGGCACGTGTTGTTTACATACACCTGTGAGTACTGGTCGACTGCCCCATGCTAATGGCCCATGAAACTGTATAATATTTTTGCATGTTGTTTCTTGGTATTTCTGCAATGCTTTCCACTGTAAATGCTTTATCGCTGAATTCATCTTTGCACATACTTTCAGATGCCATTGAAATAATTTTATGTTTGCAATTAACAAATCATATGTGGTTAAATTTCTCTGCCCATGGCCGAAATGTTGTGTTTGTACACATTAGGTGGACCCACCCAGTACATTACTTATAAATATTTAATATAAAAATTAAATATTTTTTTTATGTTTAACAACTTAGAAAGCGAGTGTGAGCGCAATATATAAGTGCATATAAGGAGAGGATATCACAAAATGCGATAATTTTTTTATTAGTATGTTTATATGATGGGTTCAGTTCCAACTCTCTTTCAAATTTCAATTACAAATATTGCTGCTATTGTAAGTGCAAATGTCGATAGGACTCCACCAAGAACCAACGTGTTGATTCATTAAAATCATTAAGTTTTCCATTTAATATTAGAAAATTATACATCTTCAGTAATCATCCTCTCTCAATTGATCATAAGTAAGATATGTTTGACTAATCAAGACTACATTACATATAGTATGGTCTAAACATTTTTTAAAAATCAACACATATTTTACATTTGTTTTATCTTTTACTATCATTGTTTTTCTATAAGTACAACGAATTGTATATAACGTTCTTAGGAAAATAAAAATATTAATTATGCTCATCATCTTTTGAAACTAGCTTGTAGTAAAGTTCATTGTTTATATAATTTATAGTAGTTTCGTTTAATAATTTCTTAAATAATAATATGCAAGATACATCTTATAAAAGAAAGCAGCATCGAAGTTTAAATTCCAATTTCCTTTGGGAAAATTTTATTTCTTCCATAGTTCTTACATCGCAAAATCAATCTGCTCAGCAAGATCTTTTCTATTTGTTTGTAAACCAATTATTACAAAATAATGCTTTTCAAACTGTAAATTGTTAAAGTGATCTCTTATGCAAAAATCAAACGTTTTTGTTGCTTGAGAAACTGTTTTTTTTTTTCAAATGTGGCAATTAATTAAAAATGATATATATTATTTAGGATTTTAATTTATTTTCCTTTGAGGCATCAGCTGTATTAGCTTCATATTATACAATTGGCCACATCAATTTTAATAATTGACTTTCAATTTTTCCTGGAACAGCATAATTTTTGTCAATTGTTTCATCAGTTTTTTGTTTGATAAACATGCAAGCAATTGTTATCAGAAAAACTTTTTACAAAGGTTATTTTCTAACCACATTTGAAATAGATTTGATAAGGTATCTCTGAGAAAACCAAAGATATGTCTCGATGACTAAAAAATTTCATTTTCTTTATTTGACGGGACATATTTTATTGGATACTTATTATGAGCTCCACTCATTTCTAAACAAATTTTTCTGATGAAGAGCTAAACAAAGTATGTATAACAGCAAAAGTAATCCGAGGCTTATCAATAGCTTGAATTATTTGTCCATTTTTCATATTTCTATTCGAGAAAATTGAAATGGAAAACCATTAGAATATTAATTGACATTATCAAGTTTATCACACTTACCACCATTCGTTTTAACAAATTTCATTTTTTCATAAACATAATCTTCATTAGACGAAGAAAAACGGTCATCAATATTAACATCATATTGAACTCTATTTTTAGAAATACTTAAATTCCCTCTAGTTTGATCTGCTAATGAGATTCTCTCAAAGATTTCCATAGATTTGCAGCCCATTTATACAGTAAAAATTGTATGCAATTAAAACATTTAATATTTACAAAACATATATCTGGAGTTAAATAACTAATAAAAATTTAGAAAATATAAAAAAAAACCTACGAAACTGAATATGAAAGATTTAAAAAGAAATAACATCCTCTAATTCATAAAATACAAAATATTGGCAAAAAAGTAGAGTAAGTAGCTGAAGAAAATACAATTTTGACAGGAAACGTAGTTCCTGTCGCTGTACAAAATTATATTACGCAAAAAACCTACAAAAATATTGTTTGAAAAAAAAAAAAAGATGAATTGATAAGAATATATTTTGAAGATCAATTGAGAAAATGTTTAGAAGAGGAACTAGGAGGCAGTCAAGATGTTTCATCAATAGGTGGATGGAATGAAACCATTTAAAAATAAAAACTCTTAAGATTGGTTAACAAATTTCAGAAAAAATTAATGTCATAAATGACGAGTATGGTTTAAGAAGTATTGAACAAAATATATTTATTGGTGATAAAAAGGTAGATATTTAAATTATTAATTATTCATTGACTTTGTAATTTATAAACAAAAATATACAAAATGCCTTGAAAATAATTACACCAAAGAAGATTTAAAAATTACACCGATGTTTTATCGACAAATGTGGCATATCAAAAATACAATCCATAAAATATAAGTTCAATTAAATGTTGGAAGCATAATAATATTATAAAACTAATATTTTTAATGCCATATTTACGATATAATCCATTTACTACAGATAATACATATTCACCAAAAAAAACACGTAATCTGGTAAAGGAATGAGAAAATATAACAATTTACGAAAAGAATATGTGTGGATGAAAGTTGTAAGAAAATTAATAGATCGAATATTATTTATTCATGGCGAAGAAAAAGGAAATAAATGTTTTTATATTGAAAACGTTATTATAATGAATATCTAAACAATTTGTTTCGTGATTTTTATGTTAATAATAGTAAAGAAATTCCACAACTAATAATAACTTTAAATGTTATTTCTTATTCGTTTTGTACTTCTTAAAATCATAGAAAAGGAATAAAAAATTGGTTATTAAATAATTTTAATTATCCAGAAAAACATTTCCGCGGGTTATAAACATCGTGGATCATTTTCTGAAATAAATTAACGACTAGAACTAGGTGATAAGGGATAAATAAATTAGATACGGTTTGTATGCATCATGCTATTGCTTACCTTTAGGTCGATCAAGAAATGAAGCAGAAATTTTTTTTTACAAAAAAAAAAGCTAAAGAATTTCTGTTGTGTAAACAATCAGGTACACAGTTATTTTGGGGGAGTTCTTCTTCATTGATAAAGCAGCACCTATAACAACTTTTTGAGCTGAAATACAACAGTTAATGAAAACACCTGCATTTATTTTTTTACTTAATTTTACTGTATTATATACCTTTTTAGCCTACTTTACGAAGGAAATAAAGGCTTATGAGAACACTTTCATGTCTGTGTGTCTGTGTATGTGTGTGTTTGTGTGTGCCTGTGTGTATCTGTGCGTGTGTGTCACCCCTTCACTTTTTGAACGCGTTAACCGAATTTCAGTTAAGTCGATATATATATATAGTACTTAGAAAGGACACCTAACGTTATGATTTTCGACAACACCGTGCACTTGCTTTTGAAATTGTGGCAATTTTAATATTTAGGGTGCTAAGTCTTATCTCGGGAACCATTCAATCTATTTAAACCAAATTTGTTATACAGGCCGATAATCGTTTTAGCATTAAATTTTGAAATCTATATTTTTTTTAGTCGGCCATTTGGCAAGATAAAATCAATTTAAAAAATATACATTTTACATCATATTTCGAAAACTATGAAAGCAATTCTTACCTAATTTCTTACGTCAGTAATGCTATGGCAGGTCAGGTATACATAAATTATTGAAATTGATCTGGTACTTATTTTCGAAATGGCGCCCATACAACATTTTTAGGTTTTTTAATTACAGCTATTAAATCATTTCATCATTTTTGAACATATTTTGTATGCTGAAACCATCTATTATAAGCATTATATATGCCAACACATAGCCACTTTTGTCAGACATTTAGTAAGATAGCGCCAAATTAATAAATAAAATTTTTATGTCATATCTCGGTAAACAATGAACCGATTCCTACCAAATTTGGCAAACAAGTAGTACTTAGGCAGATGATGTAAAATTGTTTTTTTTTAGATATGTGAAACACTTATTTTCAAAATAGCAGCCACATAGGTCTTTAAGGTTAGTATACTATATCGTTGAAGCCATGTAATGAATTCCATCATAATTTTGTATGTTTGCAGTATATATTACATTATCAAATGCGTCTACACTGAGCATCTTTTTTCCGCCATTTTGTAAGATAAGTCATATGAAAAAATAAAGCTTTTGTGTAATATCTCGGGGAAAAAACTCAACAGGTTCCTACCAAATTGGCAAACAATTCCTACTGCATCAGGTGGTTTAAATTCTATGTTTTAAGTAGCTCAGGCACTTATTTAAAAAATGGCGACTATATAAATATTTTAGCTCAGTAACTTTTATATGTTTTACAAACTCCAAATTAAATTTGTATGCTGGCAGTATAATTTACAACCAATAAATTTGTCTATACAGATTCACATTGCTCTGCCACTTTGTAAGTTAGCCCCAGAAAAAATATTAAGTTTTTTTTGTTATGTCTTTGAAAATAATATATACAGTCTTACCAAATTTTAAAAATGAGTTGTATTGTAGTAGATCATATAACTATATAAAATGTTAAGTGTGACAGACACTTATTTTCAGAATGATGACTAGAAAACCACTTTAGCTTACGAAACTATGTAATCGATTTTAGCTTTACTTTGTACACTAACAGTATACAATCATCAAATCTGCTATAAAAATTTTTTTGTCCTCCGTGAAAAATATGGAGGTTTTATGCAATATCTCAGGTACCAATCAACCGATTCTCACCAAATGCATCACAAAATAGTCCTTTGGTAGCCATGTAAACGAATGTGTTTTAAGTTTCTCAGTCACTTATTCTAAAAATGCAAGCACTGCAAATATTTAAGGTTAGTAAATTCCTTCTTTCAAAACATTAAATTGATTAAATTCGAAGTTGATGATCGAATCCGACCTTCATAATTCAGTAGATTGCACACTAGCTTATGATACGAGGTTTTCTGGGTTCGAGTCAAGGGTAAGGCAAGTGTGTATTTGTAATTGTCTCACTACTGTTGCATATGAGTCTGGTTTTATCTCTAATTATATTGTTTTCAACCAGAAGACAAGTCCTACCTACCAACTGAACTTATTATTGAAAGAATATTTGTACCCACGTTGACGAAAGTAGGCTCATTAGTTAGATCAGTAACTTCTTGTTACTTACATAATTTTTCATTTTACTAATAACTAACTGCATGTTACATATCTGTGTGTCCCTATTGTTTGAAGTGAAAAAGGGAGGGGGGGGCCCTTGAACACTGACCCTTCTTCCCATTTTCACGTTCCCTGTAGTTCAAGATATTCCAATTAGCGAAATAATTTCTTCAGAAATTGCTAGTTGTAGTATGTACCCTAAAAGTAAAATTAGTTTGGGGTATTAGGTATTCTACCAAAATACATATTTATTAATAAACGATGATTATTAATATCTATATTTAAGTAAAAAGTATAGATAAATGTAAAAATCATGAAGTTTATTTAATTTCTACAAAGAGCTGTGAGGCACATTGTATTTATAAAATTGGATATTCTATTGATTAATAGAGAATTGGTAAAATTTGTGCCACCAACATAGAAGAAAAGATTACTTATTTTATGTTGTTGATAATGTCGATAATATTCCTAATATTTTAACCAAAATTACATAAAATCTTGATGAATAAAGAATGTATAAAAATTAAGTATTTTTCAAGTGTCCTCTTTATTTTATAAAAGAATCAATTGATAAAATAAACTCAAAAAGGAATTTGGTAGTCTATTAGCATGTCGTAAAAAAACTGTTGAAGATCATTGTAGTTTATCAGTGATCCAAAAAATGTTTAAAATAACATTTTTATATAAAGTATTTATGTATATAAATTGAAATAAAATACATAACTTTTGAAATACCAGTTAATAAAATCAAACATTCAGTTGTCAATAAATATTTAACAAAAAAAAAAATTGAAATGAGAAATTAAAATAATTGAAAGAAACCAAATAATTCATATTAGCTTTATCAATGTTTACTGTAAAAAATTATTGCTGAAATAAAAATAAGTCGACTAAAACACCATGGTGAATTCACCAGTTTTGATTCATATTTTAGGAGTGCTGGGAGCTCTAGCTGGAGGTGCTAGCTATATATATATATATATATATATATATAACTGTATTGAAAGAAAGTAAACAAATGGAAAAAATTATGATTATGAGAACAACAGTGACAAATTTTAGAGGAGAAAAAATACAGACAAAAATATATAAGAAAAAAGGTCAAAATTATTTTTTTTCAATTATTGATATAAAAGGTTTCATCCAAAGATTAGAAAAAAATTCTAGATATGTTTATATGATTAATTAATAAATTAATAATAATGAATATACAATTGTAAATTCAGATATTTCATTTAATCTTGGAACTCATTGGGTTATTTGGTATTAAAAAGGCACATCTATTTATAACTTCGTTTCAATAAGTTGAAATATTCCAAAATAATTAATTAATTATTTCGTAAACTATTATATATTATGACAATCGAATTAAACATTTTAATTCAGTATTCTGCAGTCATTTATGTTTAACAGTATTGGATATTTTTCTAAAGTCTAAAATTTTTCTGATATCATTTATTGATTACTTAATGAGAGATTTGTTCGGAAAGCCATTAATTATTATTTGTAATACTTTTTTTAAATTAATGACACAATAACAAAGTATTCTAAAATAACTTTGAATAAGTATGTGAGAGGTAAAAAAATTAATGATTTTTAAGAACAACTAAACATTTATCAGAGTATTCAGAACAACGTTTTTAATGAAAAAAAATTATAATTTGATTGATGCTATTATTTCTGATGGCATTAAAAATAGATTAATTCAGTTTCATGCTGACATAGGAAAAAACCTTTGTTCATAAAACTTTTTTGACTTAATATTTTAAAAATGAACTATTTGGTGGTTTTAAAATGTGCTACTTTAAATTCTAAGTTATGATTTTATATCAACAATAAAACTTTTAAATAATATAAAAATAGACGTTGGTTTTTTAAAATTAATTAAATAGTTATATTAAAAACTAATAATTTAAAGACTTTGGTAAAATACTTAGAAATTGTCATGGAAAAATTAAAGGTAATATAATTTCTTGTAAAATTTATGATAGAAATCAAATTTTGGTAATTAGATCGTCTTTAAAAATAAATTAAACTGTAATATTGAAAACTAGGTTTTACCTGCGGCTTTGCTCGCGTGGTTATAGTAACAAACTTATAGGGAGAAATAACGGTATTTGTTACTAGACAGACTCTGATCATAAACACAGAACATAGCACTAACGATGTCATTTTTTGGTGCTAGAATCGTTCTTTTACATAGCCAATGGTAGTCATTTATATTTCTATGTAGATCTGGGTTAACGCTAGCAATCAGTTCCGTATCACTCTGCACAAAAATACTAAAATCCCCCATTAGTGACACACAGCCCTCAGCATCTGTTTCTAACTGCCCATCTCCAATTTTTAATAGTGTATGAGCCTACTGTCCTGTATAAACGTGATTGTAGAGGTGCACTCTCATATTTGTCGTCAAACTAATTTCTTGACATTTGCCCATAAGCTTGACGACTTGAGACAGGCTTTGATATCATCTGCAGGTGTGTCCCCCTGAATAACCGGTAGAGTTTGGCGGAAGTCACCAGCCAGTAATACAACCATTCCTCCCATAATGTGTGTATTGTTTCGTATATACTGTAGAGTTAGTTTTAGGACCTCTATCGCTTTTTTGTTTTGTATGACATTTTACTTTCGTCCCACACTAACAGCTTACATTGACGCAGCATTGTACCCCGAGCGCTAGTTTTACTAATTTTTTCCTGAGGAAATGAGATATTTTTTCGGGATAAAAAGTAGCCTATGTCACTTCGCGGCCCTCCAACTATGTATGTGCAAAAAATCACGTCGATACGTTGCTCTGTTGTGACGTTAAAGAAGAACAAACAAACAAACAAGCAAACACACTTTCGCATTTATAATATTAGTTAAGATTGAAAACATGATTTGAAAAAAAATATGTTGCACTGAAAATACTTAGTTAAATAGTTATATTAATAATTGTAAACTGTATATTTTTAAATACGATGTTGCTTTCAAATCTGAATTAAGTGATTCTGTTAAATGTAAGCATTTTGATAATGAAAACAGAAATTAAAAACATAATTTGGAAAACTAAAAATAAAAATATAATTTTTCATATTACTAACATAGCAAAATATTTAAGAATGATACTTTATGAGTAAGTTAAATATTAAGTATATAATAATGAATTAAAATTTATATATTTGTAAATGGATATTTATAGTAACTCATTATTTTATAAATGTATATAAAACCTTAAAACCGTAAAACATTGAATATTGCTAATATAGTTGCTCCAAATAATGCTATAAATTTAGATTATTTTCCATTAAAGCGAATACAACAATAAATATAACTTGAACTATAACACAAGTAAAAACTTCCCAATATTTTAAATAACTTGCTGTGCTAAGTCATATTTATTTATATTTGATGTTACGTTTTTGGAATTAATACTGTTATATTTGTTCAAACTATTTTACGAATTTTAAGAAAATGACATGATACTGAACTTTTCATAACAATTTGTTATAAAAATGTGTTTTCAAATAACTTTCAAATTATTTCATATTATAAAAATTGTTACAAAAATTTTAAATAATTATTTTTACGTTTAAAGTTTTTAAAAGGTATTAAAATTTTATCTGTGGTGAACACTGAGTATTTGAAGCGCAAGAATGTGACTAGAAATAATAATATGTAATCAGAAAATACAAAAATGATAAAGATATTCAGAAGATTATCTGTTATATGTGGAAATCTTAAAAAACACCAACATTCTTAGAAAATAAAACAAAAGAAGTTACTGATAACTAATGAATCTAATTTCCTCTACATTGCTGCAAATAAATGATAGTAAAGTTCTGGAGATTTTAGATGGTAGGTAGGTATTAACATCTCATTGACAGCAATATAATTAGAGATGAAACCAGAAACATGCGAAACAGTACAAATTCAATTATAATACACGAGTGACTTACCCAGGATTCGAATTCAGAAAAACTCGTGAAAAATAAGCTATATTGCAATTAACTGCATCACGGGTGCAGGATTCAGAGCATAAACTTCGGATGTAGTCAGTCTTAATATTTTGAATTATAGGGTTCACTAACCTGAAATATTCACTTAGCCATTATTGTGAAAATAAGTGTCTGAGCCACTAAAACACATCCGTTTACATGACCTATCATAATGCTACTTGTGTGAAAATTTTAATGGAAATGGGTTGATTGGTCTCCGAGATACGGCAAAAAATAACTTATTTTCTTTAATGGGACAATCTTTAAAATTGCTTAAATAGAGGCCCTTTACACAATGTTTGTAATAGATACTGTTAGCATAAAAAGTTTGATTCAAATTTTTTTATTGTTAAATAGATATGCCATACATTTGAAAATATTTAAATTGCCACCAATTTTAAAACCATTGCCTTATCCCATTTAAATTATTTAACTATACTTGCCTTCTCTAGGTGTGCATAATTTTTGTGGAAACTAGTCGAAATATTCCGGAAATAAGACAAAAGGTTCAGTTTACTCACCTGACACTACTTTGCAAAAAATTTGGAAAAAAGGAGGATCTCTGTAAACTTATAGGTTGATTGGTTCTCGAGATAATACATAAAATCTTCACTGATCATGTGACAATATTCATAAATGTAGGACAAAAGTGTTATATATATTAGCACATTAGATTATTGTCATAGATTAAATATACAAAGATCAATACAAATCTCTTCCATAGTTTCGTAGATAGAGTACACTAATCTAAAATGTTTGTATATGCGCCATTCAGGAAATAAGAGATCTATGTACTTAAAACATATTAATGAATATATCCAAACACTTATTTGTCAAATTTGAAATAAATTGGTTGATTGTTTCCCGAGATACGGCATAAAAACTATTTTATATCATGGGGGCTACCTTACAAAATGGTGGAGAAATGAGGCTTTGCATAGACAATTTTGATGGATACAATTAATACTGTCAGCATTTAAAGATAAGTTGAAATTTGTTATGCAGTTTCGTAGATTAAATATTCTGAGCAAAATTTTTTTATATGGCCACCATTTTTAAATAATATGTGTCTGACCCTCACGAATATTATATTTTTACATGGCCTGCCATAGTGTTACGTGTCTGCCTAATTAGGTAGAAATTCATTTTTCTTCGGAGATACTGTGTAATTTTAATGTCATGTGATACTATTGTACAAAATGGCTGACAAAAGAGATATTGTCTTTACACATTTGATTGTTGTAATACATACAGCCAGGGCCGGAGTAAGAGACCCAGGGCCCCTAGGCAATTACAGAGTCCAGGCCCCCTTTTTGGTAATTTAACAAAATAAGCTATTTTATTTTATATGCGATTAATGTTTTTTAATTTAGAAAATATACAAGACGAGCAGACCTACACATATAATAATAAAATACCAGATATACTTTTTACTGATTATTTTTATCATTATCAAACATAGGAAACATACGAAATTCGCCTAATTATCAGTGCTGCGCACGCGACAAACATTTTTTCTTTACGAAATAATGGATAACCTCAGTATAGTCAACTGATTGCATTATTTGTGACTGTATGAACAATATATAGAGTGAATTAAGTCTCTCCTCTTCTGTGGTAAATCTTAAATAATTCTTAACTCTATTTAGCACTTTAAATGATCGTTATGCTGAACAGTTTGACCCTGGTGTACACAACAGCGTCCCAAGTGCAATGCCAGTGTTTGTATTAATGTCAAAGAAGTCATTTTCCATGATATACTTGTATAGCTCCAGTGATGAAAACCTTTTTTTTCCCTATAGTCTCAGCAGACAATAAATGAGCTCTCATGTGTAGACACTCGCTTTCTAAAGTATAGTCTATTTCCCCTGGATAGAGAGCTACTAGATTCCATGCGCCGACACATATGCTTGGGATTCTGAACTACGTAGGTTAGTGAAAAAGTAAAATTTTTTACTTATGTTCTCATATGTCGAGCCACGTATCTGTCTTTCAGCAATCAACCTGTCGATAATGACGTTAAATACGGTAACTACACTGAAGAGCCAAAAAAACTGGTACACCTCTCTAATATCGTGACGGGCCCCCGCGAGCACGCAGAAGTGCCGCTAAACGACGTGGCATGGACTCGACTAATGTCTGCATGTATGGAGGAGGCAATTCATACCATGAATAAAGCAGGGAAGTCCACAAGTCCATAGGAGTGCGAGGCAGTGGAGATCTCTTCTGTACAGCACGTTGCAAGGCATCCCAGATATGCTCAATAATGTTCATATCTAGTGAGTTAGGTTGCCAATGGAAAAGTCTAAAGTCAGAAGAGTGTTCCTGGAGCCACTCGGTAGCAACTCTCGACATGTGAGGTGTCGCATTGTCCTGCTGGAATTGTCCACGTCCGTCGGAATGCACAATAGACATGAATAGGTGCAGGTGATCGGACAGGATGCTTACGTGTCTGTCACCTGTCAGAGTCGTATCTAGACGTATCACGGGTCCTATTTCACTAGAAAATGCACACGCCCCATACCATAACGGAGCCTCCACCAGCTTGAACAGTCCCCTGTAGACAAGTAAGGTTCATGAATTTATGAGGATGTCTCAATACCCGTACATGTCCATCCGCCCGATACAATTGGAAAACGAGACTCGTCAGACCAGGCAATGTGTTACCATTCATCAACAGTCCAATGGCGGTGTTGGTGGGCCCAGGTGAGGCGTAAAGCATTCTGTCGTGCAGTCAACAACGGTACAAGTGTGGGCCTTCGGCTCCAAAAGCCCATATCAATGATGGTCCATTGAATAGTTCACACGCTGGCACTTTTCGATGCCCCAGCATTGAAATCTGCGCCAATTTGAGAAAGGGTTGCCCGTCTGTCACGTTTAATGATTCTCGTCATTCGTCGTTTGTCCCGCTCGTTCACGATATTTTTCCGGCCGCAGCGATGTCGAAGATGTGATGTTTTACCGGATTCCCGATATTCACAGTACACTCGTGAAATGGTCGTACGCAAAAATCCATCTTTTATCGCTACCTCGGAGATACTATGTCCCATCTCTCGTTTACCGACTATAACGCCACGTTCAAACTCACTTAAATCTTGATAACCTGCCATTGTAGCAGCAGTAACAGATCTAGCAACTTTGCCAGACGCTTGTGGTCTTATATAGGCGCTGCCAACCGCATCGCGTTACTCTGATTGGTTCCATGACTCTGTTATTTAGATACGCGCGCCTATACCAGTTTTTTTTGCTCTCCAGTGTATAAATTTGTCCCTGTCGAAGAGTTCGACCTCATTTCCACTTATTTAGACAAACTGCACTTTTCGCTTACGTTTCCTTTCCATATCGAATGTGTATTCCTGTTCACCGCTTGTTGCCACAGCTTTCAACTCAAAGTGATCAAATGTACCGACCTGCCTTATATCTTCTAGGTATGTACCAAGGACCGATAAAGTTCAGTGATCGTACCCAATTCGATATTCACAGATTGCAGAGATTTGCTCACTTTGTTCAATCTTTCCAAGATACAATTCCACAGTAGGGCCAGGAAACTCATTTCCAGCGAGTCAAGTGAATTCAAAAGACTTGAAGCCTCAGAACGTGCAGATGGTTTTTCACTTGTGCATTGGCGATTATCTGAAAAGTGGCCATGATATAATTCCAGGAGCAACAGAGACTCCGGCAGGTGCGACCCCGAGCAGACCATCTTTTCTGAGAAAAGCTCTTGCTAACTGTTGAATTTGCTTTCAGTTGCGATACCTAAAATTCCCAACTATTGGAAGAGACCGAGAAAAAATCGTACAACTCCTGTAAAGTTCCGAAGAAATACACTGAGGCTTCACAGCACTCAGAAGCACATGATCGGACAAGATTCAATGAATGTGCCGAACAGGGGACAAAAACTGCCGGAGGATTCACATATTTTATTCTCGCTTGAAGACCGGAATATACTCCCGACATGTTGCTTGCATTGTCATAAGACTGTCCTCTACAATTAACGATATCCAAGCCATAATTTTCCAATGTCTCAAGGACGATGTTAGCCAGATCTTCTGCTTTATGGCCACAATTTGGAATAAATCATAAAAATCGTTCGACAGGACATCCCTCTGCAAATATATACCGTACGATGAATGCAAGTTCATCCACGTGCGAGATGTCAGGAGTCGAGTCAACAGAAATGGAAAAATACTTGGCATGTTTGAACAGTTTGTCCGCTGGCCNGTAGAGCCAAAGGCAGGTGCCTTGTTTGCCTAGGCGGAAGTCCGCCACTGTATACAGCCATAATATGAAGTTTCTTTAGAATTAATTAAATGGTTTCGACGATATAACCTGTGAAACTAAAATAGCTACGAATCTGATATGTCCGCCATTTTGAAAATGGGTGTCTGACATGACTAAAATTAATTAGTTAACATTATATATCGCAATCTACTTGTTTACCGTATTTGTTAGGAATAGAATAATTGTTTCCCAAGATATGACATAAAATTTTTATTTATTCGTGTGGCACTATCTTTCATAATGAAGGACAAAAGAGGCTCCATGTAGACACACATTTGAAGTTTGTGATATATACTCCCAAAGTTAAGTTGGAATTTATTTAATGTTTTCGAAGATATAGCATACTATAGTAAAATATCTAGATGGCCGCCATTTTGAAAAGACATTTCTGACATACTTGAAACGTATTTGTTAATATTAATGGTGGAAGTACTACTTCATTGCAAAATTTGGTAGAAATTTGTTAATTGTTTCCCAATAAATTACACAAAAACTTGATTAATTGATGTAGAACTATCTTACAAAATGGCTTACAAAATTTATTCGGCTTATTAAATGCATGTAACAAATACTGTCAGCGTACAAAATCAGGTTGAAATTTGTCAAATGGTATATGGCTTGGTAGTTATACCTAATAAACCTAAAATATTGATATATCCGCCATATTGACAATAAGGGCCTAATAATGTTTTATTGCTCATATTTTCCTGGCCTATCATAGTCTTCTTACTTACGTGCCAAATTTGGCGAAAATGGGTTGAGTAATTTTCGATATATAACTAAATATCTTTATTTTTTCATGTGGTGCTATCTTCCAAAATGGCCACCCAACAATAATATTCACTTGTTAATTTAATGCTTTCAACTTGAGCTATCAGCATACTAAATTTAGTTTAAATAGGTTGAACCTTTTCCGTGATGACATATCGACCTACATTTTAAAATGGCCGCCATTTTGAAAGCAAATGCCCGTCGGGGTCAAAAACTAAAAAAATTCAGGTGTCCTTACTTGGTACTATATGTGTACCGAGTTTGGTGAAATTCGTATAACGCGTTCAAATATTGAAAAGGGTTGAGACACACACACAGATAAACACTCAGAAACACACACACATACACACATACACACACACAGCCACACAGACAGGAAAGTTATCTCATAATGCTTTCTTTCCTTCGGAAAGTAGGGTAAAAAAAGTGGGTTCATTTATTAATTAATAATATAAACAAAAATTATTGCCTAGGAGAAAAGTAACTTTATTTGGATGTAAGGCATACTGATTTAGTTGAAATTAACTATGGCAAATTAAACATTCTTAAAAAAAATTAATAAAGGTTGTAACTATATTTTAACTATTATTTTTTTTTTTTTTCGAAATAGGGTTTTGCTTTTCCAGTTAAACATAAATATATTTAAAAAATGGCAAAAGATTAACAAAAAAAACTTTTTAACAAAATAATCGCTAAACTAACAAACTGTTGGTGGCAAAATTAAAAAAATTAAAACAATTTAAAGAATTTAAAAAAATTAAACGAAAATTGTGAAAAAAATTAATTTTAAATATGGGATAGGCATATTACAATTAAAATAATTATAAAATGTAAAATAAAAATAAAAACAGTAGTTTAAGAAATATGACAGAGCGCGTACACAGCCAGTACGACAATCAGCAAATGACTGACTTCCACCACTATATTTCTTTAGCTATTTAGATCCCCCCGGCCAACTAACCCCCTGCAAAGAATGTTATTTGCTTTAGATCACTCCCAACACCCCTCCTCCATCAACCTCAACATATCGACCACAACTACTACCATTAGACTGTACTAGTGATTTAATGTAGATGACAAATTGCTCCCTTATGATAGCTATCATTCACATGACATCTGAACCCCTGCATCTAAATAATGCAGCAAAAGGGTAACTCATCTCATTTCTTTGTCTAAAGATACAAGATACGAAATATTGTAGGTTTACGGATAACTTGGATTACATTTTGCGGCAAAGTCATAAACCACATGTGCTTATAAAAGCACTTCTGTCCTAATGCAACATGTCGGTGTTGGAAGCGTTACGTACAGTTTGAGTTTGGTAAGACTGTCTCAGATGACTTGAAAATGGTGGCCAGCTATGCTCTAAAGGGCCCAGAACATAGTTTCATATGTTGGTTTTATTGAGGTTGAACTGGCATTGTACATTCCAAGTTTCAGGTCAGTGAAAATTCTTCAACATTTTTGCTACCAAATAAAGCCAACACAACCAACATCACATTTATCACAAATACAATAAGAATAACAAAACACAAAATATCTACAAACAGATGATTCCAAATGTAAATAACAGCCATAAAAATGTCCATACATACCGTGTGTAACATGAACCCATAACAAACGACCATATCAACCATAGAAGCCATACGAAATGGAGAAACCAATGACCGTACCAGTCATACTTACCGACTATAACAAACAGAAAACACCAAACAGGCGTACAAACCGACCAGACCATTCACCCACACCAACCTCCCATACCAAAAATACCAACCGACATATACAGACCATACCAGTCCTAACAAATATCAATACCAACCGATTAGAAAAAAACAAGAGCAGCCATACCAGCCTTACCAAATGGCGAGACGAAGTCATACCATCCGACTATATGAAACAGAAAACACTACCTGGCTATACCAACCAAACCTACCACCCACACCAATCGACTAAACCAGCCAAACAATTGTCCATACCTATGAACTGTACCAAACACCCATACCAAGCAACCATTCCACCCAAAATAGTTATTCCAAATATCGATACCGATGACCATATTAGACATACTTACCGACTAGACCAAACAACACCAATTGGACATACCAACTGACGACGCCAATCGATCATCAATGCTGATTTGTCATACCAATAGTCCTGATCGACCAACTGGCAAGACCAATTGCCAAGAACAATGTGCGAGACGACAAGAAGAGGGGTAAGAACAACAATGTCAACAGGCCAACTGACAAGATAAGTGAACAAGACCAACCGTCAATGCCATCCTACCATAACAACGAACCAAGATAACAGACCATCAATACCTTTAGAAAATACCTACCGACAAGACTAACCAGCTGGAAAGACCAACTGGACTAACCATCAAAATCAACTGACCATACCAGATGACCATACCGAACAACCATACCGACGAGCTATAACATCCATACCGACCGACCGTGTAAACGGACCATACCAGACGACCATACCAACCGAACAATAACGCTGGCAGGCCATATCAACCATAAACACCAAGGAATCAGACCATCTGGATCTACCAAACCATTCAACCAGAGTAACACACGACATCTACCAGCAAGACCAATAAACCAACTATCCGAACTGACCATACCAAGCATACGGATCATACCAAATGGCCATACCGAAAGACGATTTTTACCAATCTCGTAACATGTCGCACAACACGAATCTCACTTAGACGTTCTTCATGAAAAACTTTGCAAAATGTATCGCCCATTGCGACCTTGCAGCGAATAGAGTAATTATTATCGGAACATGATGGGAAGCACACGTAAAATGTCTCAAGAGTGTGTCGCGAGTCATGTTGCAACTCAAGAAACGAGCAACTTAAATGCCTTAAAGCATAATGCCGGGTGTAGCCCATTGATCAAAGGCGAGTTTCAAGCAGTTCAGTAAATTTTATTTCTCAGAAATAAAATAAAATATTAAGGAACAAGATTATGTTTGAAATCCTTAATATTTTAGACAAACAATCAAAAAATAATAACATAAAATATAAATTTAAAAAAATAGAACAATAAAAAATACATTTAAGTTACTTAAATAAATTTTTTTATTATAAATATTTTTTCTTAAATACATAAACTTATTAAAGGGAAAAATTTAATTATAAAACTTTTGAAAATTTTTCGTCTGAAAATGTTTAACATACAAAATCATAAAAAAATAATTAAAAGAAAAATTAAAGAAAGACATTTGTAAAAATTAAATTAAATTGAAAACTTTATATCATATACTTATTGAACCTGCTTATATTTTACAACCATTTAAAACTAATATAGTAAATTATTTCATTCATAATTATTAAAACTTTATTTTCAATATGTTTCAAATATTTATACAGCGAAATAATGATGAAATTATCGTCAAGAACACATACATTTTACCATAAATTTTATCTATAACTGAAAAATTAGATATTTGACATCTTTTCAATTAATTTAACTTGTGTATGTTTTATTATTTTAATTGAGTTATTTAGTTTTACTATGAAATGTATTTATAATTAATAGGAACGAAAAAGTGTTTAATATTGGAAGAAGAAAAGAATTTAGACAAAATTCATATTAATAAAATTCCAAAAAATTTTCACTTTTCATATTGTAATAATACATCAAAAGATGATCAAAAAGAACATGTTGAAAATAATAAAAATTACATTTAAGAATGTCAAAGAATATATGTAGTAACATTTGTAATAAAGACACAGGTTTTTTAAAAGAATATAATAATAATTATTATAAAATTTGCCATAAAGTTATTTGTGATGAAAGAAGTTATTTAGTTTGAAAACATGTAAAATACAAAAAAAAATATATATGTAATAAAATACAAAAATTTTTTAAAACTTAATATACAAAAATTTTAAAGAAGTAAAATATAATCATTTTATTTTCTTCTCATCCTAATACAAGAATAAAAATTACCACACACGGAAATTATATAAAATGAAAATATAACTTTACATTAAAATCAATTAAAAATGTTGTTGGTAAAATAACTTTTTACTACTGTCTAAATAAAAAACGAAAACAGATTTAAATAATTTCCCTGTAATACTTTAATAATAAATGTTATATATATAAAAAATATGATCTGGCTTCATGAATTACAAAATTATTAATTTTGTGAATCATTATGTTTTGAAAAAATACAAAATAAACACATCTGTATTGTTCGATTAAAATTTTTTAAATATTAAGACATAAATAAAAAAGAAAACAGTTACTTTTTTTATATAAAGTATCTTACTACAGATTAATTAAAGTATATATAATTGATCTGGAACCATGTGTTATAGATATAATCCATAAAGTGGGTCATCATATATAGAATTTCCAGATAAAGTAAAAAATAATAAAAGCATGTATAAACATAAAAACATAAAAAATTATGATAATAAATATTGCATATGTTAAAAAATCAGGTTTATATCCAGTAACAGATTACGTTGATAGACTTTCTTAGTATAAAAATGTTGATTTAGAAAAAGATAAATTTGAGATAAATTTTAAATGCCATAGAAAATCGATCACATATATAAATTTGAAGTAAAATATAATATTTCAATAAATGTTTACTCCTTTAAGAATTTTTTTTAATTATATACATTAAAATTAGAATCAATAAATATGATACACATATACATTTATTATATTTTGCAAACGATAATAATCATTATTGTTGATTTTAACATATATATCAACATTAATTTAATCAAAATGATATAATCATAAAAGAAAAACTTTACTTTGTAATTCGAATTATAGAATATATGCTCTAAAAAAGTTAAATGAAAACTAATATTTTTCAGAAAAATAAGCTGTAAGAATATAATTACAGAGCTTCAAAAAATATCGTAAATATACCTTTCAGTTAAGTTATACTTGTTCATTAAAAGGCAATTTTATAATAGCTGCAGATATTGAATGTTTCCTAAAAATACATGTAAACCAAACCCTAAAAAAAATTAAAACAAAATAAAAAACCATGAACTGAGAAGTTTTTCTTGCATTTTATATGGAATATAGTAATGGTTATTATTGGAAACCTGTAGAATAATTTAATAAATATGTACCAAATGATTTTATTAAAATTTCCCAAAATACACAAGAAATAAAAAAACTAGTGATAAACTATTAAAGGGAAAAAATTAACTAAAAAAGAATTATAAGAGTTCAACAATGCAAATATATGTTATATTTGTAAACAAAAGTTCAAATCTGTTCATAAAAATCTTAAGAAATTTATTTAAGATCTAAATATAAATTTGAATAACTTTTGAAATCTTATAATAAAAAAACTAACAAAAACAAAAAACTTCTTTAAAGATTATACACACTTATTTAAAATTCATTTGAAAATCTTACAAATAATAAACAAAAAGTCAACAACTTAACTGCAAACAATAGAGGAGCAGCACTTTCTTATTTCAATAAAATTGTTAACATTATTTAATTTAAATGATGTATTTTAGTAAAAATGTTACAGAGAGTTTATAATTAATACTTTTAGTTACATAACATTTTTTGTTAATTCAAGTATAGATCAACTATCTAAAAAAAATAAAATAACAACTATTTATTGAAACATTAAAATATTTTTTTATTGTTACAGTTAGATTTAATAATTAAACAGGGTATTACTTATATTACTAATCAGCATATTTTCCTCTACATGAGTGCAAATATTTTTTTATAAAGTTCTTAAAAGCTAAGATGGCTGTTAACGTCTCGTTAACAGAAACATAATTAGAGATTAAACCAGAAACATGTTCAACAGTAGTGAGACAATTACAATTACGCACATGCCTTATCCATTACTCCAACGAAGAAAACCTCACCTTCGGATTAATCAGTCTAATGTTTGGAACGACAGGATTTAATAAGCTGAAATATTTACAGGGCAGTCGTTTTGAAAATAAGTAACTAAGCCACTTAAAAATACATAAGTTTACATGTCCTGCCATAATGCTACTTGGGAGAATAATTTGGTGTAAATCGGTTGTTTGATCCCTGAGATATGGCATAAAAACTTTACTTTCTTATTTGGCGCTATCTTAGAAAATTGCCTGAAATGTTCTGTGTACGATGCTTCTAATATACACTATCAGTATGAAAACATTTGATGAATTTGGTTAAATTGTTTAATAGATATGACAAACTCATAAAAATATTATTATAGCCACCATTTTGAAAATTAATTTCTGACCGTACTAAATTATGTAAGTTTGCATGGCCTTCTGTAGCACTAATGGTGTCCAAAATTCGAAGGAAATTAATTGAATAGTTACAGACATATAACAAAATGTATAATTTTCTCATCCGACACTATTTTGCAAAAATGGCCTGGAAAAGAGTATATCCATATGTATAATTGATACTTCTCACAAATACTGCAAGTGTACAAAATCTGATTATATTTTAATTAATTGTTTAACAGATGTAACAAACTATCCTAAATTACTTATATTAACTCCATTAAAAAAATGTGTGCCACACATAAAACCTGTTTGTTTACATACCCTACTGTAGCACTTATTGTGTGTAAAATATGGTAGAAATAGATTGATTGGTGCTCGAGATATGGCATATAACCTCCATTTTACTCATGTGATGACCTTAATAAATGAATAGCTAAAATGTCATGAATAAATGCATTTTATGATTGTCATATATACAGTATATAAAGACAAGTTAAAATTTCTTACATAGTTTTTGTTGATATAGAACACTAAGCTAAATATTTATCAAAAGTTGCCTATTTGAAAATAAGTGTCTCGCACAGTTTAAACATACAAATTAATATGTACTAACACAGTACAACTTCTTCATATATTTGATGGGAATCGGTTAATTGTTTACGGAGACATGACGTAAACCTTTATTTTTCATGTTAGGTTTTCTTAAAAAAATGGCGAAGAAATGAGGCTTTGTATATAATAATTTAATAGTTATAATAGATACTGCCAGCATAGAAAGTTAAGTTGAAATTTTTTTATTAGTTTCGAAGGTAAACCATACTAAATTCAAAAGTTAATATGGCAGCCATTTTCAAAATAATTGTTTGACCCACTCAAAAGATATCAATTTACATGGCCTGCTGTAGTGCTAATTTTTTGTCAAATTTGGTGGGAATCTGTGGTTTTCTCTTGAGATATGGCAAATATTTTAATTTATCATTTAATGCTATGTTACTAAATGGCTGACAAAATAGGCTTCGTGTGGACACATTTTACGGTTGCAATATACTGTATAGTGCCAGAAATTAAAGTTAAGTTTGAATTTATTACATGGTTTCGACGATAAGCATACTATTCTAAAATATCTTTAAGGCCACCATTTAAAAATAATCATCTGACCTACTTAAAAAGAGCCTGTGAACATTACCAGTCGCTGTACTACTTCTTTGCCTAATTTGGTAGGAATATGTCAATTGTTTTCTGATATATAACATAAAATATTATTTTTTCGCATATCACTATCTTATAAAATGGCAGATAGTAGTGTCTATGTCTTGATATATATATGATTATTCTAATATATACTTTCAGCATACAAATTTTAGGAGAAATTGACCGAATGTTATGGTAGTTATACCAATTAACCTTAAAATATTTTTATGGCCACTATTTTGAGAATAAGAGCCGAATCAATTTAAATCCCATATGCTTTCACGATCTACTAAGTATTTCTTACTTGCCCAATTTGGCAAGAATAGGTTTATTAGTTTTAGAGATATGAAGGAAAGGTTTTATTTTTACATGTGGTACTATCTTCTAAAATGGCAGACGAACAACAATATCCATCTTCACATTCAATGCTTACATGATTCACTGTCAACATACCAAATTTGATTGGAATCAGTTGAATGGTTCCCGAGATGAGATATCACCCTAAATTTAAAAATGGTCGCCAATTGAAAAATAAGTTCCTGACATGATCTAAAACTATAAAAGTCAGATGTCTTTATTAAGTACTATACAATATGTATCTGAAACATATCGTCAAATTTTTAAATTTATTCTTAAGGTGGAAATTCCACTGTATGACGTGTTCTGCACGGGCAGCTGCTGTGTGCCTACCATGTGCGAAAGATGTAGGTTTTGAGACCAGCAGATTTCGCTAACTAATGTGATTTTTCCCAGTGGTTTCTACAATAATGAAAAGCAGTTCCTCATTTTAATTCCTTGTATTGTTTACTAATTAAGAAAAATTCACGAGTGTCAGTTATTTTAACAGCAGGAACAGTCACATGTTGGACGACACCAATCCTCATTCAACCGCCATTACAGCCAACAGCATAGATTTTCTTTGAACATCTGGGCGGGCATTGTTGGTGATCATCTCATTGAGCCATACCTGATGCCAGAACGATTGACTGGGATCATGTATTGATAATTCCTGCAATTTACATTGCCGGATTTCCTCGAGGATATGCCGCTCGTGGTCCGACAACGTATGTGGCTTCAACAAGACGGTGCCCCTCCACATTTCACAAGAGCTCTGTGTGATAACTTCAACATGGAATTTCCAGCATTTTAGATTGGAGGAGAAGGGACTGTTGTATGGCCAGCAAGCTCTCCTGACCTTAATCCGCTGGAATTTTTCCTGTGGTGGGCATCAAGGCTCTGGTGTACGACACGCCCATTGAGTCGGAGGAAGATATGTTAGCCAGGGTTATAACTACTTTTGATAAGGTTGAAGATACAACTGGAGTTGTCAAAAGGGCATGCCAGTCATTCGTACGCCGAATTAATTGTTACAATGAGGTTGGCGGCCACCATTTTGAACACTTGTACATTTACGACATAAAACTAGTAGCACAAGAACTTCAATTACTTTTCTGATTTCTTTACTCCTAACAGTGAGAAAATCCTACCGAACTGTTATTTGTGCAACTCACTAATGTAAGACCACACACACAGTTGCGGGAAACTCATTGTTGGCAGTGACACTTCTCTGTGAAATCAAACATGTTATTTATACTAAAAAAGAGCGAGAGTTAGATGATTTGTGGAAAAGACATTTACGCTGCTAGTTTTGCCGGCATTTCATAATCTCTAGTCAAAAATAGAGAATATTTCCTGTAACATACCTTTTTGCAGAACTAAGGGTGGCAACGCCTCCTTTCAACATGATGGGGGTGGGTTACATGTACACGACATTCACTTTTTTATTCATTATGGTTTAACTAATCAGTAACCATTACTTTGTTACTGTCCTTCAAGCAGTTTCCTAAATATAGCAATTAATGGTAATTATTCTCAAACTTTGGAAGCGTCTACCGATTTTGTTATTTCACCTGTACCATCTGTTGCCTATCTCAATATTTATATTTTCCTCTCTGAAATAACTATCAAAAATAGTCGCTATGTTTTCGATAAACATTGTATGTGTACTGAGTATGGTGAAGTTCTTTTTTTAAGAGGGACACATGCTCAGACACACACACACATACTCACTTATACACACACAGATTAGAAAGTGATCTCATAAGTTTTTCTTTTGAAAAGTAGGTTTAAAATGAAAATATAGATTCTGAAAAAAATTTCAAGAAGAGTAACAATAAAAATAAATAACACGCAAAATTGAATAAAAACCTTTATAATTATTACAATCATGCCAAAATATTTTGAAAACTTTACATAATAAATATTTGAAAAAATATGCAAAATTTTATTATTAAAGCAATGTTTTAATTTTAGCTGATATATTTGACAATTATAGAGATGTTTAATTAAAAAATTAATAATTAGATCCATCATGGTCGTATACAGCTCCAAATTTATCTTGGTATTCAATTTTAAAAACCGATAAAATGAAATAGGTAATTAAATTGTAATTATGTTATTTAATTTTTATAATAATCTATATGAGAAGGTTTTTCCCTTTCTCTAAAATGTATGATAAAAATAACAAATCAAAATAAGGGAAAATTTCAGAAGGTAATTAAGAATTTCCTAAAAATTTATATTATTATAAATATTTTCATTATCTCTAGAACGAAGACAACATAAATAACAGATTTTGTGAACTAACCTAATATATTTTAGACTATAGAAACCTGAAATTATGTTTATAAAATTGTTTAACATTAAAACATATTTAAAAAATTTTAAAGTTCAAAAAATTAAATTTGTTTTAAATTATATGGAGGGTAATGTACGTAAAAACACAAAAGAAGCATATCATTTTGAAAACGATTTTTACAAATTCATGAATATTTCGGATTTTGGCAAAACAATAGGAAATATAAGAAAAAGAGAATATAAAAATAAATAAATATTTCTGAAGAATTAAAAACTTATTTTAAAACATTATTTTAATAAAACTACCATTTAAAATGCGTATTTACTAGCTATTCAAATGAATAATTCAAAGTTGAAATATGATAAACCGAATTATATTAAATTACCAATTTTAATTATATTTTAAAAATTTAAAATAATGCTTTTATTATAGAATTATGAAACTATATTATAAAGTAAATATAGAAACATGCTATATAGGTACTAATTATAGTATACAGGAAGAGTATAAAAGAATACCTTAACTTTGAAGGTCTATAATATCAAAACTAAACAACCTACAACCTTGATTGACCAATCAAATGAACAATGGAATCGTGAAGTTTGTTAACCTTACATTCATAAATGCTCAATGTGACCACCACGAGCGGCCCGAACGACATCTACGCGATAATCAAACTCGTTCCACATTCATGTCAGCATTTCCGGTGATACGATTTGGATAGTTTTGAGGTCGTCAATTTTAGCTGGCAATGGTGGACGAAACACTTCATCCTTTATGTAACCCATAGAAAGAAACGCACGGAGTAAGATCCGGGCTTCTTGGCGGCCAGTGATGAAGAGTCTGGTCACCAGCTGCTCCTCGACCAATCCAGCATTGCGGTAACGTCTCGTTCAAGGTATCCGCGAACAGCTAGGTACCTATGGGGTGGCGCACCATCCTGCTGGATAATGAAGTCACCCGCAGCCTCTTCTAACTGAGGAAACAACCTTTCTATAGGCATGTCCAAATAAGCGATTCCAGTAACAGTGGGCTCGTGAAAAAGAAAGGGCCGTGTTTTTGGATACAGCGCAAAACTCATTTACTTTGGGGGAAGCGCGCTAGTGTTCGGTGGTTTCATGTAGAGGCTCCTGACCCCATATCCGCACGTTGTGCCGCTTCACCTTACCATTTGTATGGAATATCGCTTCATCGCTAAAAGCCAGCTTAGACATGAAGGCATCGTCTACCTCGTTCTGGGCAAGAACGAACGCGCAGAAATCACGTCTCAGTTCTTGCCTGTACAAGCTGTAACCTGTATGGTTTGTACAGAAATCGCTTTCGCAACACTGTCCATACCATCGACTGAGGGATTTGCATTTACCGGCTAGCTTGTCGAGTTGATTTTCTCGGACAGCGAACGAACGTTTGTTGAATACGTTGCAAATTCTCTTCGGACACGCGCGGCCGCCCGGAACTTTTACCTTTGCAAAGGCACCCTGTGTCACGGAACTGACGAAACCAACGTACGACACTCCACCTATCGGGAGGACGACATCCGTATTTGCGACGGAATTCACGTTGAACAGTGGTAACAGACTCACATTTAGAAAACTGAAAAATACAGAACGCCTTCTGTCGTTCCGTTGCCACCGTGATGCATACTAACACACACCACACGCCATAGTTCGACGACAGACGCTCCCAGTGACATCTCTCGGCACATAAAGGAAACATAAGACCGTCCTATTCAAATTGACATTTTAGTGTGAGCTCGCTTCCCCTTCACCACCTCAAACCGTGAGTTACGAACGCCATCCAAATCGTAACACCGCTCATGGTGGTCATATTGAACATTTATGAATGTATGGTAAACAAACTTCACGGTTCCGCTGTTCATTTGATTGGTGAATCAAGGTTGTAGGTTGTTTGGTTTAGATATTTTATACCTTCAAAATTGGGGTGTTCTTTTATACTCATCCTGTATTACATAACCTGCAAAATTAGTTACTGATGGCTTACAGGTAACAAAAAAATTAATCTTGTATTAACATTAATGCTGTTGCCACACCGTTAGACTTTTACCTGTGCATAACCAAGGAATATCCTATTCCTAAGATTAGAGGACATTATTCGAATATGACCCATTATGTGCGTAATATCTATATTATATTTCTTAATTTTTCACTGCATGCGCGTAGTGTAGTTTACTGATATATGTCAGTCGCTTGTATAAAAAAAAATTTTACAAATAAGAGAGACAGTGTGTGATTTTATTCAGTTACTGATTACTTAACGATTTTTTGTTAATAACTATAATTAATTTGTAAATAGATATAGTTCACTCCAGTACTTTTTGTTATTGAACAACAATTGTCACGCAACGGAGAATGTCGTAAGTTAAATACTTTTATTCACCTGTCAGGTCTCTTTTAATAGACATCCAGCCGTCCGACCTGATATTTTCTAATATGAGTTTTAATACCTTGTATATTTATTTTAATTATTCAGAATTTCTGAGATTGGCATTTGCATCAACAAAAATTATGAGCCGTCACCTAACATATANATATATATATATGCGAAAGTGTGTTTGGATGTTTGCTTGTCCACCTTTCACGTCGCAACGGAAAAACGGATAGATGTGATTTTTTGCTCAGATATAGTTGGAGGACCGGGAAGTGACATAGACTTCTTTTCACCCCGAGAAAATATCTTATTTAAACTTCTTATTAAAATTCTTATTGGAAAATGAAAAAGTACACGAATGGAATAACAATGCAACGTCAACAATGTAACGTCGCAACCGAGCAACAGATAGACGTAAATTCTTGCACAGAAATAGTTGAAGGGGTTAAAGGTGATATTGGCCACTTTTTATCACGAGCAAATATCTCAAAAAATTTACAAACAATAATAATAGTGAATCAAGTCGGAAAAAGTATGCCGCTGGCGCTCTCTCTTGCAATGGGCTGTCTAAACCGTTAAAGATGGAACAAAATCATGTAGTAAAGAATTGTGTAGAAATAAAAGACCTAAAGAAAACTCCTCGGTAGCATATATATGTCTATAACAGAGAAATACTAATAAATGCTTTTACCAGAGATAAAACTTTTCCCTCCTTCAATACCAAATTTACTGGGCGCATGTCTCTATTCGCCTGGAACGATTTCGGGAAACCATGGAAGGCCAAAATGAGAATGGCCGGACTGGGATTCGAACCCGGGTCCTCCCGAACGCAAATGTGTTGGTTTGCACCTGCGCTACTTCGCTTAGGCCGTACCATGAAAGATCGGCGGCTGCGCTTCTGTACTGCAGTAAAAGTTGACATAGGCTACTTTTTATCCCTGAAAATTTTTTTTTAGTAAAATTAGCGATATCGATAAGTATCGATATAGAAAATTACTTATCGATTGATATGTAACTGAAAAATATATTGGTCCTTGCTATACAACAGCCTAACTATTATATAAATGCGAAAGTGTGTTTGTTTGTTTGTCCTTCTTCCACGTCACAATGGAGCAACGGATCGACGTAAATTTTTGCACAGAGATAGTTGGAGGGCCGGGAAGTGACAAGGCTACTTTTTACAGCGAGAAAATTTATCATTCCCTTGGGGCAATTCTTATTGCAAAATGAAAAAATTACGCAAACACAATAACAATGCAACGTCGCAACCTAGCAACTGATCGATGTAATTTCTTACACAGAAATAGTTGGACGGCTGAAAGTTGATATTACCTACTATTTTTTGCGAGAAAATATCTCAAAAAAATTTACTTTGGCGAGTCGGTTTACCGTACGCGGAGGTGGAGAGCAATGGTGGAGGCGGGAGGAAGCATCTGGGTAGGGAGGGGGGAACCTTATTTAAAAAAAACCTAAACAATAATTCCGTAGTCCATGCGAGCGGAACCGCGGGAACAGCTTATATATATATATATATATATATATATATATATATATATCTGAAGATTAAGCAAATTAAACCAGACAAAGTAAGATAATTATTACTATTTTATTATTTTTNTATATGTATATATATATATATCTGAAGATTAAGCAAATTAAACCAGACAAAGTAAGATAATTATTACTATTTTATTATTTTTGTTTAAAAACTGAATGCTTCTCTTTGGTTACAGATTTGGCGCCTAAGGGGCTCGGAAGTGGACTAAAGAAACATGATATTGGAAAACGTTTATACCTAGCTTGTAGTAACACATACAGTGAGTAAAAAAAGTATTAGAAGACCTTTAATAAAATGCGTATATTAACAAAGTAGAGTACATTTTTTTCTGCTTTATGCAGTAAGTTAGGTACATGTATCTTTCATTTGCGTACTCACACGTTAACAATGATATAATATATACAGAATATAATAAAAATAAACCGAAGGAGCAATCTCTTTCCAACAAAATAAGTGTTTCAACACAAAGAAGGAAACAGAATTAAACATCCACAAAGAATACGAATGCCCACTTCATTGCTTGGTCTGATATCCCTAGGCTCCAATTAAGGTTTGTAGGCATTTAGGTATTGAATTTATGTACCTCTGGTAATTTCTGAAGTCCATTTGTCATCTTGGATGTACGCAATCAATTCTCTTCTGCTGGAGGCTTGGCGTATCCGTACTTTTTCCATAAGATGACACCTCAGTTCTCTATCGGATGTAATTCGGTGATTGAAGCGGAGTTTTGAGGTAGTGGGGGGTGTCTGCTAGAGGATCCACTGCCGAACATAATATACTCAGTCTGGTTTTGTTATTGTCTTGGAACACCCAACTGTCTCCCAAACCAAGTTTTTTGCACTTTCTGTCAGATCAGACTTAAGTATAATTAAATTCTTATTTCAGTCCATAATGCCGTCGATAACATCAATGTGATCCACCGCATTATCATTCATATAACCCTAAACCATAACTGAGTTTCCCTCGTGTTCCACAGTTTGGGAAATGACCTGTTTTTTGAAAACTTCATCTGCCATTCCACACCAGCTAATTCCAATCACTTCCATAGAGGTTTATTTTGGTCTCATCTGAAAAAATTACTTTTTGCCAAAATTCTAAGGGTTAATTATGCTACTTTTTTTTTTAGCAAACCGTGCCCATTTCTTTCTGTTTGTTTCAAAGATATGTTTTTTTTAGCTACCCGTACTCGAAATATAGATTTTTTATTGTATTTCGGATTGTTTGAGGTATAACTTTAAATTGTACGTCCTGAGCGAGTGGAGTAGCCAACTCCTTAACAATTATTCTTGGGTTTTTCTTCACAGATCGAAGAACGTAGCTTTCATCACGGGCAGACAGCTTCCTTGGTCGCCTTGATCGTGGCTCGGAGTAAATGTTTTCATTCAAGTTTCTTTATTGTATACCCAAAAGTAGAAGGTGCCTTCCTGACATTGCTGCCGATTTCTTGGTAACTTTTACTTATATTGTGCAATTTCACGCTTACTATTCTTTCTTACAATGTAGTTTCTCTAATTTTCTTCCACATTCCTTTTGATGCGTTAAAGCTATGTGCACTGATATATTACACTACACAAACTGCTTGAGCGGCTCTACTAAGAACAAGACAACATATTGCATTTGTTTACAGCTTCCAAAAGCGCTTACCAAATTCATATTTTGTGCTCAACTTCTGCTAACATGTTATGTTTAATTTGGTTTAAAGCTAAAAGTGTAAGGAAGTAAACTACAAAGAGGGTACTTGAAGAGTATACCAACATCATCAAAATAACGGGAAAGTTTCCAATAGGGGACACATTTTACGTATGGTATAGGCATGTTTCTCTCTTCGTTGGACGTGTGCAAATACTTTTTTTTTACTCACGGTACACAATTAATGGTTACCAACGCTTTAAACTATACGAAGGATAAAATGTCCACAGATTTTGCTGAGCAGATACAACATCTTAATGGGCCAAGGAATGACGAGTAGGAAGTTTGTGGCATTGAACCTTGCAGTTTCTGCTAAGAAGTCACAGTGGAGCTATAAGCAACGAGACATTTGTCCAAGGGATGGTTACATTAGTTCTCAGCACACCATTAGCATGTAACTCGCAATAAGTAAAACAGTAAAACTCCCCACTCCATCCTCCTGATGTATCTGAGCTGGCGCAACATATGTTAAGGGAGGTCCCTATGTATATTATCATAAAAATGTTCCAGAGGTTAAAGGATAATCAGGTGGAAATAAAATCTGAAATTTCTGCCGTTCAGTTGGAATTAAAATCCGAGATTTTTGCAAGTCAGTCAGAATTGACATCTGAGAATTCTGTACTTCAGGTGGATTAAAGTCTGAGAAGAAAACGTAAGTTTCCTTGTGTTTGATGCTGTAAAACACATTAAAAGTTCATCCAAGTCCAGTACTGTTGTAATGTCTTAAATATAGAACAAAAAAAATTATATTGCAACGTTCGAAAACATTAGATTTGATTCACTATTGTGTAATCGGCATATGTTTAAATTGAGTAAGCAGTATGTAGGATGTAAAATGTACAAAGAAAAAGTTTATTCGACTTCACTGCACACTCTTTACAAATAAAGAAGGTTTCGGAAATAAAATTGTGTTCACTCTACAAAACGCTTTATAAAGGAGCGTTGTTTGTTATTAGATGGTCTAGTTGGCATATGAAAACAGTTATACAGCACAGCTTGACGAGTTTAAAATACATTACCCAAGATTGTTCCATAATAATGCGTTCAAGTTGGTGTCTTATAAGGTTTACTTTTTAGTGAGGGAATTGCTCCTAATTATTTTACTATACAATATGCATAACAAACATTTAACATAATCTAATTTGTTCCGATATGACGTGACAACACATATAAGGTGGGTAAATTCGGGCAAATTCAGGCGTCTTATGATGTCAAGAAGCAGTCGTCATACTTAAACGAATTAAAAATATATCGGTGCATGCATTTGTCAAACAACCTTACAAGAAAGCACTGTGTTTATGACGGGGAAGGAAACAGATGTGTAATCAACCTTCTGTAAACTTGAAAACCCAGTTAGGAAAATATATGAAACCGGAATGAATATTAATAAGATTGACATGAGTTTTGTTTAGTGTAAATAATAATTTGTGTAATTTCTCATTTGGTGATAGGCTTTGAGGTAAAATAAATAAATTAGTCAATCAAAATTAAAAGGGAAGCCAAAGCATATTTATGGAGGCCTGGCCCCCTTATCCCATCTGCCAATGGGCCTGGCCACCGAGTAGACGTCTAGCCATCTTAGCTATAGGAACATACAGTAATGCAATGCAAAGGGTGTTTAATGCAGTATCTCAAGGGATGTGTTTGAGGAAAATAAGTTTTATATACGTTTTTGTAGTCATAGCCCTTATGACTAATCTAGAATAACGCCTAAAATAATGTATAAATATATATATAAGTTATTGTAGTCATAGCCCTCATGACTATTCGAGAAGAATGTTTAATATATATTTAACTAAAAGAGCATTTATGCATCAAGGACACGATAGAATATATTTATGCGAATAATATAAATGTGTACGTAGTCATAGGTATGTGTCAAGGATTTATAAGATGACATATCGTATGTGATATGTTACCAGAACGCAATATTTTCGTTACTATTTCTTCAAAAATGTTGTCATGCCTTCTGTGCGTTCATATTTGAATTTGCTTTTTTCATAGATATGCGTCAAGGAAAAAATAAATATATGATTTCTCTTTAGCGACGGATGTTCCAGGCAGCCTTCTGCCTCTTCACTCTTCAGCCCATCTTCCTGACGACATGACCGTTCGTATGACAGGTGTCCCCCAGTAGCACCTAGGATAAATATAAACAAACGTACATTCCACAAGAGAACTGATCTGGCACTTTGTATGCCGATGCCGGGAGATTAATTTTTACCTGGTAGGTCGTGGCAAATCAATATAATCAAAATAATAGCTCGATGCAACACATAAGAGTGTCGCCTCTCTACTTAGTTGGTCTGTGGGGCTACATGCTAGCGAGAATGAGGGAACTCGCGTACGCAGACGTCTGACGGGTACTATAACAAATTACGGTTCCAGTTTTGGCGCAAAGAAATTAGTTAAAAGGTAGTCATTTTGTGTTGTGGATAAGGTAGTGTTGTGTATGTGAGTATACATTCACCCATTTAGTAAATAGGTAAATATGCAATTCACGGAAATTAAGTACTTTTTAGACACTCCTAGCTGGCATAATAAACTGAAAAATTATATTTTATGGTGGCTTCAGATGTAAACTTTTGGGAGCAAATACTATATTCGCAGTGTTTATTGGTCAAGTGTTAATTTTTATACTAACAACTGGCGAAATTATATAAATAATCTGAAAGTAACTTTTAAGCACGTCCTTAAAAACTGCTCATTTTACCATAAACTGCCTATACTAGAGTGGCCAGCATGGGATAAGAAAAAGCGTGACCAGTTTTTTATTAGTTTTCAAGATTATTCACAGAAGCGTCAGCGTTCTCGACTTGATGGCGGCAGGTAGCGGACGTCGCAGCGTATGAACTACAATCCCACCCCTAGCGTTGATGCCAACTCTTCATCTGCCGAAAGTAATTTACCATGGCGGTCTCTCTACGGCTTACCCATGTGTTTGTTCTGCTAAAGGCGAGGCTACCCTCTCACGTGATTGTCCACTTTCAGTTACATTTCTGAGGACCTGACTATTGTCTTGTACTTAAAAACATTACTTTACATAAATCTCCTTTAAATAAAAAATGTAAAAACATATTAAAATATTGAACGGCAAAGAAATACCTATTTTGCAGTGGACGTTAACAAGAATAATGGGAATTCATAATCACATATATATTTTGCAGGTTTTTAAAATGCCCTATTAGAGTAACGCGTAACTATTTATTAATTTAATAAGCCCGAAATTTCATGTGCTTGGAAGCGCTAACCACTAATGAAAAAAGTTCACCAACGAACTAATATGTCAACATCGAGCAGATTTCCTAAAACTGATTTTCACGAAGGTGCGAACCGCTTCAAAACCTTCGTCCGTAAAAGTAATGTTTTAATTTAATTTTAATATCTGTAATGTTGCAGTCTAAGTGCAAACCTACAGTTTAGTGTATATAAATAATGTATGTACTGTTGACTGCTTGTTTTAAATGTGGTGTGTATATATATATATATATATATATATATATATACGCATTCTGCGTCCCTATATTTTATTCGTCGGAACACACGCTCTGGCGAAGCTCGCAGGCGGACGACCGCAATAAGGATTAAGGGTTTTGTGGACATGCCGGAAGATTGACGCCAGGAGCCTCGCAGCTGCAAAGGCACGCTACCAAATGTTTCTGCATGTGCAACTGTTCCAGCACGTGCAGACGACATCCGGAGACAACGGAAGGCGCCAGGGTGCGGACACAGCTGCATTTTGCAGCTGCCCAAGGGACACCGAGATCCCACCACCAGCTGCGTCTGTCCCGGGCTTGTACCGCAATAAACCATGAAAGCTTTTAGCGGACATGCATGCAGAACGGGACAATAAACTTCCAGGCCAGAACCAAGGGACGATGCCACGCCGGCTGCGGACCACACGAGCAGCGGCCACGTGTTTTATGACCCAGGGGGACGACAAGCACCCCGGACACGTGCAGAGATGGTGCAAGTCGAATATGGTAATCGAGCCTACATAACCACGAGGAGGAGGACCAAGCGGGGCAATCGGCCGACGGAAACGGAAGAGGACGGAGCGAATCCGCGAGCAGACGTCAACGGCAGCCGGCCGTCGTCAGGCGCAGAGTACTGCGTGGACCCGGGAAGAAGGAACTTCGAAGCCAGGCGCCGAGACGCCCACCAAGTTNCCGTCGTCAGGCGCAGAGTACTGCGTGGACCTGGGAAGAAGGAACTTCGAAGCCAGGCGCCGAGACGCCCAAGAAGTTCGAGAGCAGTTTCAGGTCGCCAGCCGAGGGAAGACAGCGCTGCAGTGTCAGATAAGTAGTTCTACACCAAGTGTGAAGAATCTCGCCCACCCCCCCCCTACCCAAAACCGCCGCGCCAAGTATCNCCACCCCCCTCGACGCAAAATCGCAGCGCCAAGTATCACATAATCTACGTACAGAAAAGGGAGGGAGTTTGTCTCGTGAGTTAATGTACCAGTCAACCTGTTCAAGCAACAATAAAACTCGTTTATGTGAACTCACAAATAAAGTGTGATATATTAGTAAATTGGACCTAGAGACAACAGTGTCGACATATTTCTACGCCCTATCACTGAGGGCTAGCATCAAGTGCTGGCGCCTCACGCCGCAGAGCAGAATCAATACCTACTTCCAAACTTCCGCATATGGCAGGTGTCAATTTTTGGCGCCCAACTAAGGGGCACGCTGAAGTCTGTATAGATGGAAGCAAGGACAAGCTAAATTACCCGGGATAAAGGGGACCGTGCCCCGACCAAGCAGCTAGCACATTTACGACTTCGAGGGGGTCATAAAATTAAATAAAAATAAAATACAATTATCCCTTGTGATGCCCAGTTACCGACAGTATAACCGAAAAAGGGAGCGAGGTAGGAACCCAGGCGAAAATGAAAGGCCGCAGATGTGCACGGAGTTTAGAATAAATGGGGAGTGCGCAGACCAAGGTAGAAGGGGACGAGATATGGACAAAGTCATCCCCAATTAACATACAAACGCATATCGAAAGCAGGGGGCAAACGAGGGAGCAGTGCAGAGCCCCCCGATGCCAAGGCACGGGACTATACATAGTACAGTGCCACAATTGCCCGCGGCGGCAATGCAATCAATGTATCGGCTGGCCGGATGTTTTCCGGCCGACACAAGGAACAGAGTACCAGTGCCTTGATTGTCAGGAGCCGCAGACACAGTGCGACCTCCTGAATTGCCCGGGACACAACACGCGCCTGACTCGGTGCGCTACCTGTACACAGGCATTCCACAACCTATGTATAGGGTGGCCCAAAGGAGCCGAGGGCACGAGAGGCTGGGTATACCAGTGCGGGGTGTGCCAGAAACGGACAAACAGGGAGCTCCCTTCAAGCGCAGACCAAACCCAGGACACCCGGGCAGAGGGAAGACAAGGAATAGGGGAGGAAATGGTCCTGCCGGAGTTCGCAGGAAGACCCCACGAAGATCCAGAACGATTCATACAGAATTGCGAACACGAGTGCCAGACAGGGGGTGTTCCCAGGAAGCGGTGGGTGCAGAAGGAATGCGAACAATTAAAACAAGCCGCCTTCAGCTGGTGGGACAGGTATGGGGAGTTTATAACGACATGGGAACAATTCGCTGCCCGACTGAGCAGCAAGTTCGCAGGAGAAGAGGTGATAACTGGGCTACGAACCGAGTTCTACACCCAACAACAACAAAACGAGGAAGAGGTAGAAATCTTCATTAGGAGGAAGGCGCAAATGTATGCACGCATCGCACCAGAAGGAACGGAAGCGGAGGGAGTTTGCATAATTACGAGGCTATTAATACCAGCTCTAAGGAGTGTCCTTCTNGCCCTAAGGAGCGTCCTTCGCCACCCACGGGCAATAAAAATGGAGGAACTCGTGGAGAGGGCGAGGGAGGCAGAGATCGATTACCGCGAAATGCGAGTGGTAAGGGTCAGGACCAAACTCCCTGCGCCCCTCCCTGCCGTCCGCCCAGAGAGCACAATACAGAATAGCGCCGACAAAAGCGAAAACAGGGGCCCTCCACAGTGCTGGTACTGTGCCGAGAGGCATCTCCACCGGAACTGTCCCACCATAAAAGCCCGGGTCGCTGTAGAAAGGGAAAGAGCCACCCGGAACGCCCCCCTTGGAACAGAGAAGGTGATGCCCCAGGGGCGAGGGGCGGGAAATGCCGCCGCCGGGGCCTTGAGCCACCCTGCGTCCCCGGCATAAATAAAAGGGTGAGGCAGATATACATAGTGGGCGACCCGGGATCGGGCATGCAAGCCCCTCGGATAGAAGCCCGGATTAATGGACACGCCGTCAAGGCGATCTTAGACACTGCCACAGCTGGCAACATTATCAGAAGCCAGCTGCTGATGCCAGAACAAAGAAAAGCGATGAAGAAGGGCGCCCGACGCGTCCAGATGGTCCAGACAGAATCCCGCCTGACAATAGAGGGAAAAATCACCTTGCCAGTAGACACAGGGGTCGAGAGAGTAGCCACGGAGTTCTTCTGTACCCCGCAGTTAGCGGAAGAAGTGATCCTCGGGCAACCATGGCTTTCGAGCCAAGGCTGTATAATCGACTGCGGGCAAAGGCGATTATACCTGGGCAGGCGGGACAGAATGGCCATAAACTAGAAGGCTCCTGGGAACACGGAAGGACCGAGAGCCATATCCTACAAGGAGGTGAACCACCAGCTAAGACCCGACCAGCTGCGGGCGTTAGAACGAATAATGAACACCCACGTGGCGATATTCGGGAACAACGGCCGATTACAACAGACCACAGCCATCCAACACAAAATATGGGTAAAGGATGCGCGCCCCATATACTGCCGCCCAGGTAACCTGTCAGCCCACCGCCGACAGATCATTCTCGACCAGGTGGCCAAAATGAAGGAACATGGGATAGTGGAGCCGACTGACTCCCCATACAATGCCAGGGTAGTGCTCGTACCCAAGAAAGGTGGGGAACTCCGA
>NQII01002114.1:12845-51308 GCA_002778355.1 Clitarchus hookeri | reverse complement strand
AACCCGTCAGCCCACCGCCGACAGATCATCCTCGACCAGGTGGCCGAAATGAAGGAACAGGGGATAGTGGAGCCGACTGACTCCCCATACAATGCCAGGGTAGTACTCGTACCCAAGAAAGGTGGGGAACTCCGATTCTGTGTGGACTACCAAGCCCTAAATGACATCACACACCCAATGGCCCCGCCCGCGATAAACATCGCAAATATGCTCCGCGACCTAGGGGACCCACGTATATTCTCCACTCTGGACATGCACAGCGGATACTGGCAAATCCCCGTGCACCCAGAGTCCCGTAAATATACCGCGTTTATAACCCCAGAGGGCGAAACACTGCAGTTCCGAGTAATGCCCTTCGGCTTAAAGAACGCACCGGCTACCTTCCAGCGGCTTATGTCGGCCATGGTACTGACCGGCTACAGCGGACAATTCTGCCTGGCGTATCTGGATGACATCATCGTATATTCCCGCACAAGGGAGGAGCACCAGGTACACCTGAGAAAGGTGCTGGAACGATTCGAGCTCCACGGGCTGACGTGCCGACTGGAGAAGTGCCATTTCGGCAAAACCCAGGTCGAATATCTAGGGCACATAATCACCCCTGAAGGGAATTACCCAAAAGCCGAAAAGGTGCGGGAGATCGAAGACGCCAGGGCGCCGACAAACCGGAGACAATTGAGGCGGTTCCTGGGACTGTGTAATTGGCTCCGCGACTTCATCGAGGATGTCGCCCCTCTTATGGCTCCCCTCAACGGGCTGCTACCCAAAACGGCTCGCTGGAGGTGGAACGACCAACATGAAAGGGCCTTCCGAGATATTAAGGTGCGGTATAGTGATATAAGCATGTTATATCGCCCTATGCCCGGGTTACCACTAATCCTGCAGACGGACGCAAGCGGAACCGGAATGGGGGCGGTTCTGTATCAGGAGCAGCCACAGCGCCCACGACGAATCATCGCATACGCCAGCACAATGCTCAAGGAGGCCGAACGACGGTACCACAGTAACAAGCAGGAGTGCTTGGCGGTGATCTGGGCGGTCCGCAAGTACTGCTACTATTTAGAGGACAGGCCCTTCGTCCTACGGACCGACAACAAGGCCCTCACTTTGCTAAGAACCAAGAGCAGCGAGAGGGCAAAATTGGGGTGGTGGGCATTGTTCCTAATGGAATTCTCTTTCACTATAGAGCATTGCCCAGGGTCTGCCAACGAGCTACCTGACACCTTATCCCGACAACCACAAAGATCAGACCAGAACAGAGGGGCGGACGACTGGGACCGTATGCTTCCCCCCTCCCCAACCCCCCCGAAGACTCCACAGCCCGGGCACATGGGGCTGCAACTAATTAAGTTCCGGGAGAACAAGGAACTGCTACAAGACCTACATCAGGCCGATCCCGCACTACCGGGACTAATGGAGTGGCACCCCGAGCAATACGAGATAAGAGACGGAGTAGTCTGGGCCAGGACACACATGCGAGCAAAGCAGTGGAAGGTCTGGGTCCCCAAAGAGTTACGACCCAGCCTCTGCGAGCACCATCACGACCATCCCCACGCGGGACACCCCGGGTGCCAAGAAACATTAAGGGCCCTGACCACCCAATACACCTGGCACGGAGTCGCGCGGGAAGTCCGAGAGTACGTCGCCAGATGCCAAACATGCTGTGCAAACAAGGTATACCCGGTGCCGAAGACGCGGTATACGCCCAGACGACCGAAGTCTCCGTGGACGCACATTGCCGCGGACATTATGGGCCCCTATCCTAGGACACCCGGAGGAAAACGGTACCTGCTCGTCGTAACCGACCAGTTCTCCCGGTGGACGGAAGCCTTCCCTATACCTAATAAGGAAGCAGGCACGATTATCCGACAAATGGAGCGGGAGGTTTTTCCCATGTGGGGGTTCCCAAAGTGCGTCCTGACGGACAACGGCTCCCAATTCACCGGCACAAAATGGGCGAAGGCATGTGAAACATGGGGGGTGGAGAACCGGTCGACGCCCGCATATCACCCCCCGGCCAACCCCACCAAACGCCAGAACCAGGAGCTGAAAAGAACCTGCGCGTCCGGATGGGCGACAACATGCACAATGGGACATGCACATCCCCGAGATACTATACACACTGCGGCACCGGCACAATGACGCCCTAGGCACTTCGCCCAGCCAACTTATCCTCTGGTACAATCTACGCCGCCCAGGAGAATGGCAGTGGGAGACCAAGGTGACCGAGCTGCCCGGTCCCGAAGACATAACGAAAGCAGCAATCCAAAGAACGGGCACTGCGCGGAGAAACCAACAAAGGTACATCCGACGCAAGTACCCGGAACAAACCCACGACGAACACCACCTACCCAAAGGCCAGCATGTATTTTTGCGCAAGCATCCTCTGAGCCAGGCCAGTGAAAAATACTGTGCAGGATTAGCGCCGAAATGGGAAGGACCGTACATCATAGCAGGGCGCCAAGGGAATGTCTACTGGGCGGAAGAGGAAATAGGAAAAATGCGGAAGGTAGCGAGGGACCAGATACGCCCTATACCCGAGCCCCGCACTCAAGACCCCAGGAAAGCCAAGCGGTACTGCCCAGAAGAAGCCAGTAATATGCCACTTGCGCACGGGACGAGCAGTAAGGATAGGGGTGAAGGGGCAATGAACGGGCAGCAGACCGCGCGGCGGCGATGGTCAGGGGCGGTAACCCCATACCTGAGTGACGCCCGGGCCACGAGGCCACGGGAGCGAGGAACCATTGACGGTTGGCCGGGGGAGAAAGGGTGGCATGCGGGAGCGAAAGATGGCGGGGAGCGAACGGAGGAGGGGCAGGTACTCCGCGGATGGAAGGAACAGGCGGTCAGAACCAGCGAGGGAGAATTTGAAGAGGAGATACTGCGCCAGCTCGAGGGGGAGCCGGAAGCGCACACACAGAGAGGGACGGACGAAGGAGAGAGGCCGGACGAAAGAAAAGATGGCGTCCAGAAGCGAACGAGCAGGGAGAATGGAAAGAGAATCCAACCATGGCGTAATTGCCGGGACCGGAGAGACGCGAGCGAAGAAAATTCAAGACGTCCTCTACAGGGGAACACCGAGGAAGAATCAAACCCGGGAGCAGTGGAGGTACCCGAGGGAGACTCGCCCACAGCCCCGACAGACGGCGCCCAGCCTCCTGCTGGCGAGGGACGCTCCCTGCCGCCACCGATTGCCGCGGAAGCAGCGCCTGGGACGGATGGGACAGACATCACGGCGCCTATAGGCCACGCACCATCCGAGGGCCCAGCTGACGAGATCACGTCTGGGGCGGACGAATCACGGAGGGTCCAGCCATGGTGCAGCTGTCGAAAGGGGGAGAGGCCCCATCTCTACAGGGATCGCCACACCTATAGTCCTCGAGCAGCCCAGGGGCCTAACTGAAGATCCTAGACACAGACTCTGTGCGACGCAAGTGCGAATGTGTACTGTGTGTCGCCTGCTGAGAACCACCAGGGTGCGAAGCCCCCATCAGACACAGAAATAAGTGCAACAAATAATAATTTTTTTTTTTTTATTTTTTTTGTGTTTACCGAAAGAAAAGGGACCGATTAATTTCATTAATTGCAAAACCGCAAGTGCGAAGTGTGGAGAGGCCTTTAGCCAACTGATCAAGTCAATGTTGTAGTGTAATTATGTGTTCAAACATGCCCAGTGAAAACCACGAAAGTCCGCAACAAAAGTGGCAGGACATCTGTCTCTTTGTACCCGAGCTAAATTCATCTGTAGCACTGTTTGCCAGTTACTGATTGTTTGCACTTGTGTGTCCCCAATTAATAGATGTTCACCGATGTTTGTATTCTGTTTACTTTTTGTTTACCACTGTAAAGCATTGCTTACGAGAGTTGTTTACCGATGTTTACTTGTGTTTACCATTGGTAAGTTATATGTAGAAAATGGGGGAATGTTAAAGTTAGATATACAAGAATGTTTAGAGAAAAAATTTATAGGTTGTTGTGCGCAATAAACTTAATAATTTTTAATTACCGAAGTTTGATTAAGGTGCGTTAAATTTTGTTGGTTCGTGACACAAGGAAAATTCTGAGAATGAATATATAAAGAGTGTACTTTTTTTGATGATTGTAATGTTCATATACCTGTTACTGAAGGTATATAGTATTTAAAGTGTTACTGAATGAAAAAAAAATCTGTTTGCTAAATATAGGGTAGAGAACCATAGTTGAGTTAGTTAATTTCTCAATTGTCATGGCTTATGACGTTGGCTGTAATTTTATAATACGTTTTTGTTGTATGAGTGGGCCACTTGTGACGAATATATTTCGCGTAACGACGCTGAGAGCGAGAATCATGGTTTTAAATCAGTCGTTTTTATATTTTGTCACGTTTAACTGCAGAAAAAAAGTCCGTAGGGCAGTAAGCATCGCTTGAAAAACGAGTAAGAATTAGTAATTTTTAATCTACGAGGTTATGTTATGTAAAAGGTTCGAAATAACTTAGATTATTTTTAAGTGACCCATTTATAGGTTAACCAGTGATTTTAAAGTTCTGAAATAAAATTTTTGAAGAAAATTTCAACAAGTGGCAAAAAAATTTACGGTCTTTTTGAAATCTTTAGCCTAGAGTTCTAGTAAGAAATTCTTAAGATATGTAGTGGTTTTATGCGGTAAAGTAGCGGTGCCGCAGTATCCAAAGACGTTTACATTCGCGTGATTTTAGCTTGCCAGAGATTGTGAATAAGTTGTGTGATAAGTGTTAGTGTGTAAACACTTGTAAATAGTTATCGTGTAATGTTAAGGTGTAGGGAGATTGTGAATAAGTTGTTTGATAAGTATTAGTGTGTAAGGGCTTGTAAATAGTTATCGTGCAATGTTAATGTGTAGGGAGATTGTGAATAATCTATGTGACCAGGGTTTATTTTGTTTGTACTTTTTGTCAATTTTCAAAGTGTGAGACAACTCCCCCCCTCCACCACATCATTGCCTAGGGTTTGCGGGCCTGCAATGTTCTAAAATTATAAGAGGGTGTGCCCCTCCAAACTGGTTTGTGACGCAGAAGCCCTAACTTTCCCTCAGACGCACTGCCAGAGCCACGCGACAGAGTATGGAGGGGGACCACCCCTCTCCCCCCTAACGAGGTCATAAGCAGAAGGCCGACCCAGCTGCTTTCGCTGCCTACCAGCAACGCAAGCGCAGCGCCGCGCGCACGCACAGAACCGCGATTAGCCCAGAGGACAACCATAAGAGGAAGGAATGCAAGAGTGTGCACTGACGAAGAGAGCGGTGGGGAGTTTGACGCATTCTGCGTCCCTATATTTTATTCGTCAGAACACACGCTCTGGCGAAGCTCGCAGGCGGACGACCGCAATAAGGATTAAGGGTTTTGTGGACGTACCGGAAGAGTGACGCCAGGAGCCTCGCAGCTGCAAAGGCACGTTACCAAAGGTTTCTGCACATGCAACTGTTCTTGCATGTGCAGACGACATCCGGAGACAACGGAAGGCACCAGGGCGCGGACACAGCTGCATTTTGCAGCTGCCCAAGGGACACCGAGATCCCACCACCAGCTGCGTCTGTCCCGGGCTTGTACCACAATAAACCATGAGAGCTTTTAGTGGACGTGCGTGCAGAACGGGACAATAAACGTCCAGGCCAGAACCAAGGGACGACGCCACGCCGGCTGCGGACTACATGAGCAGCGGACACGTGTTTTATGACCCAGGGGGACGAAAAGCACCCTGGACACGTGCAGAGATGGGGCAAGTCGAATATGGTGATCGAGCCTACATAACCACGAGGAGGAGGACCAAGTGGGGCAGTCGGCCGACGGAAACGGAAGAGGACGGAGCGAATCCGCGAGCAGACGTCAACGGCAGCCGGCCGTCGTCAGGCGCAGAGTACTGCGTGGACCCGGGAAGAAGGAACTTCGAAGCCAGGCGCCGAGACGCCCACCAAGTTCGAGAGCAGTTCCAAGCCGCCAGCCGAGGGAATACAGCGCTGCAGTGTCAGATAAGTAGTTCTACACCAAGTGTGAAGAATTTCCCCCCCCCCCCCACGACGCAAAATCGCCGCGCCAAGTATCACGTAATCTACGTACAGAAAAGGGAGGGAGTTTGTCTCGTGAGTTCATGTAGCAGTTAACCTGTTCAAGCAACAATAAAACTCGTTTATGTGAACTCACAAATAAAGTGTAATTTATTAGTAAATTGGACCTAGAGACAACAGTGTCGACGTATTTCTACGCCCTGTCACTGAGGGCTAGCATCAAGTGCTGGCGCCTCACGCCGCAGAGCAGAATCAATACCTACTTCCAAACTTCCGCATTTGGCAGGTATCAATATATATATGTGAATTTGATAAAAAAGCTTACTAGAATATATATACATATATATGTGTGTGTTTCTTGAATTATTCTTAAATGTATTTCTCTTTATAATGAGCAGATCAACATAATTGCTAACCGATAGCCATCGCTCATTCAGTTGTGGTGGTATTGTTTTTTAGTAACACGAACATATTTTGAGCAGTTGTGTAACATTAAGTGTTGTTCGTTCCTCAAATAACATGACTTCCAAGAACTTCTATTAGACATATAACAGTACTGTATACGTTATTAACAGATTTGTTATCTGCAGTATCACATTTTTTGTCGATACAAAAATTCAATCATTTTATGACAACCCTTCTTGAAATACTTTCTTACTTGAAGACATTCTCAATATACTTTCAATATATTAATGCAATTAACATAATAAGTTTTTAATAATACACATTTATGTAAGGAAATATCGCAAAACAAATGACTCAGATTTCTTCTATGTTTTTATCGTTAGCGTTGGGAAGAATGTTCTGTACAAGTCTTTGCAAAGCAGAGGATAAAAAAAAAATTCTTGTTTGTGTGTATATGTGTTTATATGACCACTTTTAAATAAATTTACTAATAAATATTAATCGGCCATCGAACCACGAAAATAAGGAGAAAATCTGATATTTTATGTACCTCGTAAAAAGTTTTTCATGGAGTATTAAGTTAATATTCGCCAAACGTCTCTTTCGGTTTTTTCTGTGAGAGCTGTTGGGGATAATTGGACCAAATACTAAACCTGTGGCTGTTTATTTCTCATTTTGATCGGAACACGATTTACTCAGTTCGAGATCAAACACAGCCTTATTCTTCGTAACACTAAGTAACTAGTTACAATGAAACGCGAGACGTACACATGCTCATTTCCTCACGTAGTTGAATGTGTCACCCGTAGAAAAGTAAAACTGTTTTCTACGTCAGGCGAATACTAAAACGCATTGTGTGCATTTCATTTTACTTTTATTTTAATCAGTACGGTAAGTGGAAACATCAAATAAAAAGAACTCTCGTTCGTGTAACAATGGCTAGTTGGTGCAAACCGAAAAACCTCAATATGCAGACTGCGAGAATGTGATTTCTATAATCACGTACGAGGCTCATCTATAACAGGTTTTGTTTCAAAAAAGACAATTTCGTTTGCGTAAACTCTACGTTTTAAACAATGATGGGCATTGATTTCACTGTTTGAAAATTTACCAGCTATTGCATTTACAGCTACACGAGAGTAACACAGCATAACAATTTATATCACACTGAAACCTCGAGATAATAACCAGGTAGGTAACCCGAAATAGTAGAGGGGGGTGGGGTGGGCCGGCGGTCCCAGCCCCTTCACCTTCTCCGAAAAATGAGCCCATTTTTTTTATATGTACTACCATCTGCTCTCATGTGTGGCTGTTGTTTTCATAATATTATTAAATAGTTTAATTATAATTCACTGTGTCCCTAAATATAATTATTTAATTCAAAATGAGTATATTACGCATTTAGGTGTATATTTTGAAAGGTATTTCAACTTGATGATGCCTGTGAAATACGGTATTTCGCATTTTAAATATTTTTAGTTTGGAAATATTCGCTACATACAATAACCACCGAATCAGAAAAATACATAATTTTTCCAAATAGAGTCGTGTAACGTGATATGTTTGGTAATAGATTTTTGCCTGTAAGAACAAGGAACAATATTTAAACTTTGCGTTTCATGCTGCGCTATCGTTGCTATCTTCACCAAAAAATTGGAAAATATGTCTTTTGAATAAAATAAAAAAAGAGAATCTTCACATTTGAGTGAAAAGCAATAAACTTCACGGAGATTCATAGAAAATCGTGGAATTGTATTTTCACAAAAAGACTATGGCGTCATACTTGTCAAGTTTACTTGACTGTGATGTGGAGACTACAAATTAATGGAAACAAATATACGGAATTCTGCAAAAATTTGTTACACTTAATTTTGGGTTCGGGAACGAATACATTGTTCATTGATTTTATATTTGAAGGTAAGATGTAAATTCATGTGCCAAGTTATTATAGAGGCACAATTACATTTTGAATGGTGATAAAAAACTAAATAACATCGAAAATCACATTGATATACCGCATATAACCGAAATTTAAGGGCACTGGTCACGAAAATTTCATTATTTTATATTTGTACGAAATATTGCTTAACTTTCAGGAATTAATTTCAAGTGCTATATCTTCGAATGTCAGATTTTTGGTCCACATATTTTTTGCATAACAACTAGTCAAATTCACAAAATTTTGTTTTTTTGGTGGGTATAAATTAAATAAACAAAATAAATTTACATAAAATTTAAGAAGTGTGACTGACAGATCATGTCTTAATAAGTGTTAAATTATGCTTCAAAAATTACGTATTTTACAGAAACTCATATATTGCAACCAATCAAAAATGTGCGAAAATATACTTATTTTGAGTAATTTTTCGGAATTTCTAAAACGTTTCATAGCGTGATTTCAAATAAGCCACACAAAAATGCCATATTTATTTAATACTGTTATTTCCGTATACATGTTGAGAGATAAGAAGCTGAAGGCGAATTTTAGACAATAGAAAACATCAGTGTACAAAACAGTGAAAATATTTACATCCGAAGACTAGCATTTTACTTAAATAATTTTCTCAAGCTTCGTTGACTGGATACTATAAAACTTTTTAATTAGGAAAATAAAATGTTTCCTTAGCTTAGCTTTCCTCAGCTTCAAAATGTTTGCGGTTTGCTTGTAGGCATTTGGTCGTACTTAGTATGGTAAAATTTACCAGAAATGAGTTAAAAATTCTGTAACTGAATTTAAGAATAATAAATTTCGTAAAAATAAATAAATGCTCGTAAATATTTCCTTCACAATTGAATAACGCCGTGGATAGGCTTGAATACGCGATGTAGTTTCCCTTAACATTCCGTCACGCTTGAGTATCGTCGTTACACCGTTAAGTAGTTGTAGAGCACAGGCAGGCACCAGTGGGTGAAAATGGGAAATTTCATCTCCATAGAGCTCAACATTGCCCCAGATATTGTTTGCCATATATAAATATATAAACATATGTAATATATTAAAACTATTAAGAAAGATACTGGAAACACTTTGTTCCTCTACTGGGTTGCAAGGATTGCTCTAGGGAAGTTCATGTTTAGGTAGAGAACATTACAGCGAAGGTTAATGTTAAGCCTCGCATACCCAGGACTATTGGGTGACGGGTTAGCCGCAGCAATTACCCAGTGCAGTCCCAATCACCGAAGAATTATTAGACTATTTTTGTATCTATACCAGCCGTGGATAATATCTTAGTTCATATCAAGACTAAGTTTTCTTCTTAATTCATTGATTTATTTTTGACTTCCAATTTCACTTTCAGGAGTTATTAAGGATAAGAGTTTGGAAAAAATAAATGATTCAATTCAGTCCCATGTCAGACTTTTTTTTTTTCATTTTTGGAGGGCATTAAAGATCTTAAGGTAATAAAATATAACTGTGAAATTTCTCACTGGAAGCAGACTTGGAAATCTGAAAAAACTCGTGGTGTGTAAAAGTTTTGCAAAACAGCTCTTTATGTACTTGCAGCTCGTGACAGGGACACACAGAATGGTCTATACACACTGATTCATATTCTTTGCACATTTCCTGTCTGCAGTGCGAATTCAGAGAGGTCGTTCTCGACATTGGGTTACACCGAAACATGGTTACGAAGATGTAGAGAATATTGAAAGATCTGACCCTTCTTAACGTACATTATACATATATATATATGATAATATATATATATGATACATATAATACATATAACATTTTAATAATGAACAGCAAATAAATGTTATGTTAACAATTAATTACATGCAATTGAATGAAGATAGTAGTTGTAACTTTATGTATTAATTACGTGATGAAATGGAGTAAAAACCTAAAAATGCCAAAAATTGTTGGAGATTTTAATATTCACTTAAAAATTTCACCACACAAGACTGACTTCTGTATCCGCCCTTGTAGTAGAGTGGGGTTTGCATGCGAAACAGAATGAATGTGTTTTGCTATTTTCTGTACTATGACCAAGGAAAGTGTGAACAGCGCTCTGAAATACAAATAGCGTTGCTACTGGGCTTCATGACTCTATTAAAATGGTTTAAACTGACGATTTACATCCGTTCACAGCACACTGTCATGGCCGTCCACCTCACGAGCTGAAGGAGTAGCTCGCATGGCAACCAGTACCGTGTGCAACTGAACTAATAACGGACCCTGTATGTCATTACGTCTCATGAACCTGTGTGGAACTTTCTAAAATATCTTATGGAAACTCGGTGCAAATATTTTTCCGTGTGCGTTGGGCTATATATGTGGAAGCAACACTATCTATTTGCGAGTGAAGAAGAGTTTTAGTACTGCCAGTCTTGCAGAGGTTGCCATGAAAGTGCTGCTCTCTTGTATTTAAAAAAAGGAACTTTGCCTTGTGTGTACGAACATTTACATATATGACACAAATCCAGTGTTTCTTTTCGCTCAACCACATTCTGGAAAATCCTGATAGGACCCATTTCAGAATAGGATACTATTCAGGATGTTAATAGCTCATGGATTATGGGAAAAGTACAATGGTGATAGGTCCCCTTTCAGTCTTTCCTCAAAGTTATAACACTTAGGAAAAATCCTGATAAGTCTTATATTAGTTTAAGATACTATTCCAGTTTATTGTCGCAAAGTGTAAAGATTTAGAACCCTGAAAGGACTCCTATCGGTATTGTATGCCATGCAAGTTGTATGAAAGTATCCTGATAGGACCCCTTTCAAAATAGGATACAGTTTATACTTCTATTATGCCCTTACTGCTGGTACAATATCCTGAAAAATGCCCTTTCAAACTCTACGAAGTGAACGAGTTGTTAGAAATATCTGGATAGGACCAATTTCAGGAAAGGATAATATTCCTGTTTTATAAGTCCCTAAATTAGCTCCGTCCTAAAAATCCTAAAAATCCCTTTCGGGATTTGGTTAAAACTGAGCAACTACGAGAAGTCCTGATAGGACATCCTATCAGGATGTTGGAAAGTGTGCACTCTTGTAAGAAATCCAGAAAGGGACCTTTTCGAATATGAGACTTTTCAGTCGCCCTCAACCACTGAATGAGATGCCCAAGGAAATAAGTCCAGAAGAGTAAAAATCTCATTTTACACTCATTAATTGCGAGAACAAAGTAAATTATTTGATTCTAAATTGTCACAAACATCTGAGGCANCAAATATCCTGGATACACATTGCCCATCTCCTCTCCTCAAATAATGCACACTTGCCTTCATTAAAGCAACCAGACAGCAGCACACAACCACCTATTCATCGATGTGTGTGAAAAATCATGGAACTTATTGTCAACATAACATAACAAAAACTATCGAAATTATGTTTATATACTGGAAGTCAATACAATTTAAATACGCCATTTATGATAAGAGAAAATGAGAGTAGTTATTATACAAAAATCAACAAAAAAAAAACAATCTTTTCTGATATTTTAAGAAAAGCAACAATTAATAAATGGCTTCGTATTAATATTTTTTTAATTATCATGCCAAAACGCTAAAGTAACTACACATTTTAAAACAAGGAGCCATGTTTAATAGTACCTGAAGTTTTAAACATGTATTTGTTAACTTTCGATCGCAGTCAGAAAATCGAAAAGCCGAAATGTATTCAGTTTTTCAAGCTGTCTTTGTGTCTGTTGTGAAGTACTCAACACAGTTTATTCATATATTAAATTATCGTAAAAATTCAGTAACATTAAAAAGAGCGAGTGAAGGGATTTGGGTGGCTCTCATCAAGGTTTTAAGAGCATTAAAAAGAGAAATTTACGTTCACTTGAGGCAATATATGTATTATGTATGTATATGTACAATTACATATACATAAATACATATTATCAAGAAAATCAGCTTATTTCATTATATTATGTGTACTTGAAACAACGCTGGCAAGAAATTACAAGATGCATTTTAACTTAACCTTTTACGTTTTTCTTGACGCAAAATGTATGTTTCCCAATTTTATAAGACAGACAAATATAAAAGTATAAAATATCAATATCTACTGAAACACTTCAATCATATAAATTTCGGCCAGAGGACTTTCTTCTTGATTCAAAAACGATATTTTTTCATAGAAATAATTTTTTCTGTTTTTCCCAAAGTAGTTAAAAAATTAATTTTTCAAAGAAATTTGATATAAATTGTTTTATTAATAAACCTTATATATTGTTAAGTTTTTTTATACTTATATTTGTGATAAAAAATTTTTTTTCACAAGATTTTGCTAAGTTACTTCCAAATATTGAATGGAAAGCCGATATCGAGGCCTGACTAGAATTGTTATCAGTTTCACGGACAACTGCACATAAGAGGAGTAGAATACAGTTACTCTGTGGTGTGCAGGTACCGATGTATGAAACCTACAGTAATCGAGAATTCTGGCGGAGAAAATTGCAAAGTAGTTTTGTAGGCAGATTTCTCCGAATTATATCCACAGTGCGTTCTACGCTCCACATTGTAGCCTATGATTAATGCGAAATAAAATGCAGTTTTGAAAGTACGAGCATAATTGATAATAACCTGGAGAATTTGATGGAAGAGATGAACATTAAAAAAATTATGTTACAAGACTAAATGATGAAAATGCAAGGGAAGTGAGTGTGATCGGTCACCTCTCGTATCAGACGAAGAACTGCGATGTGGCGCACCTTTGGCTACATTAATTATTTGCAGTGTATAAGATATCATGTGACAAACAACCAGTCACGAGCGGGCAAAGTGGTGTCGTGAAGTCGTCAGTGCAGCTTAATGGTAGTGTCGGTGGTTGGGATGTAGTGTGTAAATGGTGGGAATGTGATGAGCGGGCGCGAAGTCAAGGGAATGTGATTAACAAAGAGGTGTGATGTAAGCCCATTATTCACTGTAGGGGGTAGTTGGGTTGCGGGGTGGTCAACTAGATTGTCAATTTAATATAGTGGTGAGGTAGCAGAAAAAATACCCAATGAAGAACAAGCTGAATTAATTGAATAGTGGGGTTGTGTCTCATCCCTTGGAGGGCGAGGGAGGGGAGAGGGGGGTTAAGCGAATACGGGTAATCTACGAATAAAAATTGGAGTAGTTGGTGGGGGTCAGAAGTCAGCCTGTCTTCATAACGGGAGCTTGGTCGCTGATCGCCCCACATGCCATCGCACTCTGGACCACCTTCATGTAAGTTTTAAAATGTCTTACCCCCCTCCAATTTTTAAAACATTCTTAAAAACTTTTTTTTTTTGTTCTTTTTTTAGGAATTTTTTGGAATCTGTTGGGTTCAAGGTTAACCAAGGTGAAAGGCATGGGGTCAAGTTCAATGTTAAGGTTAAGGTCACTTATTCTTTAAAATTGGGATCCAAGATGGTCTGTCGAGCATCGGCGAGAGAGAAACTTGAGCAATGTAAACAAATGACAAACGAAAAACTCAAGATGGCTTCATTCGACGGAATGGCCGGGGGGAGAGGCAGCGATGANATCATACACATTATACAAATATTGGAAATTCACATTCTGTCTAGAATTTTAAGAGCCCCAGATATTATGATACAAAAGTGTCCTTTTTGTTACTTTTAAACATACAAAATTTCCATCAGTTCCTCTTGGTGTAGATGAATACGTCAAACATAGCTAATGTAAATGTTTCCAGTTTGCTGCTGCTAGCTAGAATTATGTGTGTTGAGATATGTATGCATGTTTACACAGAAACATACACAACTCACACCAAAACGCATAAAACCTACACCACACTAACGATTTTTTTTGCCATTATTCTTCATCGGCTCATGTCTAGAATGTTGTCACCTTGTACNTCCATCAGTTCCTCTTGGTGTAGATGAATACGTCAAACATAGCTAATGTAAATGTTTCCAGTTTGCTGCTGCTAGCTAGAATTATGTGTGTTGAGATATGTATGCATGTTTACACAGAAACATACACAACTCACACCAAAACGCATAAAACCTACACCACACTAACGATTTTTTTTGCCATTATTCTTCATCGGCTCATGTCTAGAATGTTGTCACCTTGTACTTGAAATCACAACATATATCCATGTCCAGGGTGGGTATCGAACCCACAATCTCAAATATAAATATCAAGTATGCACCGACACCCAATCTCTTTTGAATAAATTTGTGAAATGTTTGTCTTAAAAACCATAAGTAAAATGAGGATTAAGATTTTCATTATGTTATAATATACGAATCTAAAAAAAAAGTACAAACCACTAATATTTCTGTAATGAAATGTGCTATTAATGTACTAGTTTACATAAATTAATTTTAGACAAGGGATCATAATTGCGGCCCAGGAACAGATTGTGGTACTATTTAGAAGGCGTATTTCTTGAACAAAGTAACATTTTTTTCAAATGGAACAGTGCCTATTCACATGAAGAAAATTCACCTCGAGGAAATTAGAACGTCAATTGGGTTCTTTGCAGGATTATAGCCCAAGTAGTTTACATGCTATCGTAATATGGCAATGTTAAATACTTACAGTTGTTTGTTGCATTTAACTGTGCCATGTATCAGCATTCTCTTAAGAAATACTAAAGTAAATAAACATATTCTGTGAATTCTGAAGAAGAAAGAGTAAACTTGCCTTCACAGGTTGTGTTAAAAAAGAAGACCACCAGCCAAAATACAAGCTTCCAGTCTGTCATTTAAAGGCTGCGGTACATGTTGTAGTATATCAGCAGAAATTTCAGAACCCACAACTTCTGGTGTATTCTCTATGTCCACGTAGACACTGTATTTTAGCATTCCTAAAGAAAAAATCTAAAGTGTCATGTCTGGTGAAAAGGCAGGCCAATGTACAGGTCACTTTCATCCAATCAAACTATTTTGAAACAATCGGCGAAGACAAGTTGTAGTACGCCTTGCACTATCCGCTGGGAAATCATCATGCTGATACCACAGGATCCTCCTAGTCTACAGTGGAAGGACTTCTAAAATCTTTAGAAGTTCTTGGAAGTTGACATACTTTTGGAAATCCGGTGTTCCTTCAATGAAAAAAGGGTATATGAGGTGATAGTTTACTGCAACAACATCTATATAACTAATTTATAAAACATACAATTTTTTCTCTGATCCGGTCTCTGGTTTATTCTATTATGTTTTCGAGGTGTTACACTTCCAGTTTCCCGTAATTGGTTAAAGAGGATCGCAAATAATTGTGCAAATGGTTGACGTCTATTGGGGTATCGTTCTGCGTACACATTACAAGAACGAACATCATTCTTTCTATTTTCGCCATACACCAAGAGCTTTATCAGCATTAGTAAATACCATCTTCCAGCACGTCCTATGTATAGGTAGTATGAACTATCACTAAGTACTGACAAGGAGGTCCCAATGCAATCAGTGTAAACGAAACAGAATATAAACATCATACGAACGTCATAGTCTAGCAACTAAGCAGTTAAATAGATCAGACAACTGTAGGTATTTAACATTTTAATATTGCGATAGAACATAAACTACTGGCAAAAACACCATTGACATTCCAATTTAAACAATTTTTATTTCCTTGATGTGAATGGGCATTGTTACATGTGAAAAAAATTTAACTTTGTTCAAGAAATACACATTATAATAATTATTCAAATCTGTGTCAAGGCTTATCTTGCGAGCGCTTGACTAAACTTTAGTTCAGCGTAACAATCATATCAATAGCACCTTTAATTACCAACATATTTGGGGTGCAAATTAAGGGGATTCATTCTGTATTAATTTATCGAAAACACCTTTCATGAAACGTTCATTTTTTTCATGATGGTTGATACGTAAGCTTTGAAGATTTTTCTTTCTTTATAAATTGAATCGTTTGTTTCTACAACAAAAAATTTTTTTGAAAATTTTTTTAGTTTAACCTATTTCTTAATTATTGATTAAATGTTTTAGTTAATTAAAATCAATAATCTTTAAATTATGTGNTTAACCTATTTCTTAATTATTGATTAAATGTTTTAGTTAATTAAAATCAATAATCTTTAAATTATGTGAATTAAAACCTGCATGATAGCGTGTTAAAAATATTAACTAACAACTAAGTTTGTGAAAAATTGTAGTATCACAAATAAAGAAAGTGTTACAGACATCAAATTTGGTCGCCGAAATACACTTTTTTTTAAATTATGTAAACTTTTATGTTGTAATGGTGATAAATGCGGATTTTAGCAAACACGCCTTGAAAATAATATACTTGTGGAACCAATTTAATGTATTGTCGCAGGCAACTGTGGGATTTCAATTGAGTGAAAGTTTCAATAGTGATTTGGAAAATAATGTAATTGTTTTAATGTGCTATACGAGGTCCAGTTGTTTCCGAAGACAATATAATCCCTAATAGTTTTACAAAATGAAAATTACCGAAATAATATTTCAAACTGAGACTATTTTAAGTGGCCCTAATAATTTAGTGGTGGCAAGTACTGTCCTGCCTGAATGACATTCTAATTTTGAAGTTTTGTTCTTATTAAACCAGGGTTCATATTGAGATCCAGAGTAATTTTACTTGCGCAAATGTAGTTTACTTGTAAATGTAGCGAGGAAAATTTTCAGCGCACAAATTTTCAAGCTGCACATACTACTAGCATTCGTGCTTTAATTTATGATGTGGCGGGAAATCATGATATATAAAAGCCAAGTGGAATTACTTATTATTTACTTTATAAGAATAAAATACTGTAATCGCAGGAGGTTACTCCACTGCCATAATAGACTTGTGTACATAATAAATGGAGAAAGTGATCAAGTACTGGTGTGTTAGTGTAATCGTAACAGAGTTCTCGTAAGCAAGGGCTTTCCCGTATTTATAGCTTCTCTGATAGCCTGCATAATTGATTATGGTACCGGGGGACAAAACAGACTAACTCTAAAATAGCATAAATTTTTTATTATTATTATTATTATTTCAGAAGAAATTACATTTCCGATTTTGCTTTAAGAGTATCAATTTCCGGAGGTGTAACATTTCCATTATAACCTTAAACACAGGCAGGAGGTGACATAGTTCCGATGATGATACAGTCCTAGCTACCCAGTTAGCAATAGTTGGAATTGTGTCATAACCATAGATGGTGCATGACTGGTTAATATTTACGAACAGAAAATCAGGAGATGTAACATTTCCAATGTTATTTTAAATGCCAATCAGAGACGCTACATTTCCGGTGATAATGCAATTACGGCTGTTTAGTTAAGAACAATCGGATTATTGTAATAAGAGGTTCGGGTTACAGCGCACAAAATGCGGAGATGATACATTTTGAGGCGGCGCAATTCAACGCCCTCTGTAAAAAAATCTAGAGCTAATGATTTAGAATGCAAGTTAGTGGAATTATATATTGATTGGACAGATTATATATCACATTCTGTGAATATTCTTAAGCAGTAGATAAGCGAATTCATAGGAAGTAAACGCCATGAAATTAAAACATATTTTTGTATATTTTGCTTTACCGTTTCGCGATTCTCAGGAATTGATGATGCCATAGCAAAAGAGAACGCCACTTGTGAATACTGACACTCGTTCCATGTGACAAAATCAGCATCTGCTATACGTTTTCTTCAATGAAATGGCTGCTGGTGAATTTCCTTTTAAGCAATGTCGTACTTAATTATCGTGAAGTTATGATTCCAGGTGAATACTAAAGCTATTCGAGTCGATTTTACTAAGAATATTATGCTAAGGGCTTTCTTTTGCTTTATGTATAAGTTGTTAAGATTATAAAAAATAAACAGTAAAGTATGCGTAATCAAACAAGAAGTTACTTATGTAATCAATGAGTCTACTTTCATCAATATGGGTTCAATTAATTTTAAAATAGGTTCTTGAAAGCTGAGTATGTAGGTAAGACTTGAATTCTCTTTGAAAGCAATAACATTAGAAATGAAACCAGAAACTTAAGCAACAGTAGTGAGACAATTACATCTAGAAATATGCCTTACCCGGGACTTGAACCCAGAAAACCGCGTACAATAATCTAGCAATCTACTGCATTACGGAGGTCGGATTCGGAGCATCAACTTCGGATATAATCAGTCTAGTGTTTAGAATGATGGGGTTCTCTAACCTAAAATATTTACAAAGCCGTCATTTTGAAAATAAGTGACTGAGTCACAAAATATATATAAGTTTAATGGCCTACCATAGGGCCACTTATGTGAAGAATTTGGTGGAACTTGATTGTTTCGTCCTTGAGATATGGAATAAAATACTTTAATTTCTTTTTTGATGCTATTGTAAAAAATTGCCAGAAAAGATTCTCTTTATACGTTGTTTCTAATGTTTACTGTCTACATACCAATTTTGGTAGAATTTGGTAAAATTGTTTAAAATGTAAGGCAAACTTACCAAAATTATTCATGAAGCCACAATTTTGAACATTGTTGTATGACCCATTTAAATCACGAATGTTAACATGGACTTCTGTAGCATTTATGGTCTTCACAATTTGGTACAAATTAGTTTAAATGTTCCGGTGTAACACTTGGTGGGAATAGGTTGATTAGGGTTTGAGATATGGCATAAAACCTCCTTAATTTAATGTGTCTATCTTCTTTAATTGGAGGATAGAACACTCTATTATTGTATACTGCAAATATACAAAGATATGTTAAAATAGATTAGATAGATTCGTAGATACAGCATACAAAACTAAAATTATTTTATAGCCGCCATTCAGAAAATTAGTGTGTCGTAAAAGGACATAAATGTATATGGCCTTCCACGGTACAATATCTTCGCCAAATTTTGTAAGAAGTTGATTGTTTCCCAAGGTATGAGATAAAAACTTTATATTTATGATGGGGCTATGCTATAAAATGGAACAGAAATGAATCTCTGCAAATACGTATTTGATGGTTGTAATAGGTACTACCAGCATACCAAGTTAGGTTGAAATTTGTTTACTTAATAACATGTACTGAGCTCAAATATTTATATAGCCACCATTTTGAAAATAAGAGCCTGACCGACTTAAAACCTAGCAGCTTACACCACCTGCTGCAGTACTAGTTTTTGTCAAATTTGATAAGAATCTGTCAATTTTTTCCTGAGATATGACATAAAAACTTTATTTATTCAATTAAAGCTATCTTGCAAAATGGCGGACAAAAGATTATCCATGTAGATACAGTAGAAAGTGTTAATATCTACTGTCAGCATATATAGATAAGTTAGAAACGATTATATAATTTCGACGATATAGCATTTAAAGCTAAAACACCTTAATATCTACTATCTTTGAAATAAGTGTCAGATGTACTTAAAACATGCAATGTTCTATAATATGCCGTAGTAGTGCTTGTTTGCCAATTTTGATAGGAATTGGTCAATTTTTACCTGAAATATTACATGAAAAATTACTTATTCGCATGGCAACGATCTTACAAAATGGCGACAAAAGATGCTCTTTGTAGATACAGTTGATAGTTGTAATATATACTATCAGGATACAAAGTTATGTCGGAATTGATTACATAGTTTAGATGAGATTGCATTCTAAGTTAAAAATAGCTAATTTGCTGCCATTTTATAAATAAGTGTCTGACATGCTTAAAACATATCACTTAACATAATATGCATCAGTACTACTTGTACGCCACATTTAATAGGAATCGGTCAGTTTTTTTTACCGAGACATGGTATAATAACTTTATTTTCTCGTGTGGTGCTATCTTCCAAAATGGCCAACAAAAGTGGTTATGTGTACATATATATGATGCTTGTAGTATATGTTTTCAGTGTAAAAAAATTTGTCTAAATGGAATAAATGGTATGGTAGTTATACCAGATAAACCTAAAATATTCGATTGGCCGCCATTTTGAAAATAACAACCTTGTCAACTTCAATTACAAACGTTTCCTTGGAATATCAGAGTATTACGTAACTACCAAATTGGGCGGCAATTGGTTTAATATATTTCGAAATATAGTGAAAATAGTTATTTATTCATTTGTTGCTATTTTTCAAAATGGTGGTTTGCCAACAATATCCACTTCGAAATTTAATCCATACTTGATCCTATGCTAGCATGCGGAATTGGGTTTAAGTCTGCTGAGTGTTTCCCGAGATATGACATATCCCCCCAAATGCAAAAAAATGCCGCAATTTTGAAAGTAATTGCCCGACGTAGTCGAAAACTATAAAAGTCAAGTGTCCTTACTAAGAATTATATGTGTACCAAGTTTGGCAAAATTTGGTTGACGCGTTTAATAATTGAAAAGGGGGACACACGCGCAAACATACGAGGAGACACACACATATTTACACACTCATACACACACAGACAGGATTGACATGTGTTGTGCGGATACAATTTACACTTTAATTCTCCTTATATTATCATGCGGTCTTCTTTTAACATTACAAGGCAGAATTTTTTAAAATAAATACCTTCTTTTNGCTGCCAGTTTGGCAAACAAGTACTACAATTATTTTCAAAATGGTGGCCATATAGTTATTTTAGTTTTGTATGTTAAATTGCGGAAACCATGTATTTTATTCTAATGAAACTTTCTATACTGGCTGTATATATTACAACCATCAGATGTGTCCACATAAAATCACTTTTGTCCGCCATTTTTAAATAGTATCACACTAATAAATTAAAATCACACGATATCTCCAAAAAAACAACCTATTTATACCAAATTTGGCAGATATGAAGCACTATGGCAGGCCATGTAAACTGTTAAATTTCTAGAGTTTCAGCCAAACATCTTATAAAAATGGTGGCCATATAAAAATTATAGTTCAGAATATTTTATCTACATAACTACAAAACAAATTTCAACTTAACTTTGTATGCTGATAGCATCAATTTTATCCATCAAAATTGTGTATGCTAAAACTCATTTCTCCGCCATTTTGTAAGATAGCCCGACATAAAATAATATAGTTTGTATGTCGTATCTCGGAAAACAATCTACAGATTTCTTTTAAATTTGGCGATGAAGTTGTACTGTAGCAGGTGATATTAATTTATATTTGTTAAGCTTGTAAATCTCTTATTTTCCGAATACAAACGTCTATACAAACATTTAAGATTAGTGTTATATATCAACTATACTATGCTACGTATTTAAATTTTAATTTGCAAATTTAATTTATGACTATCATTGCATGTGCTAATTTATAAACATTTGTCCTCCATTTATGAAGATCGTCATATGAACAATTGAGGTTTTATGCCATATCTCGAGGACCAATTCACCAATTCATACCAAAATTGCATGCAAGTATTGCTACAGTAGGGTATGTAAATTTACACGTGATATGTGCGGCAGTCATGTTTAGGTGGTGTTTATATAAATAACATAGACACATTTTTTTATATCTACACAATTATTCAACAAATTTACACCAAATTTTGTATGCAAACAGTATTAATTGGAAGCATCATTTTTGCATACAGAAATCCCCTATATCAGGATATTTGCAAAATAGTGGCAGGTGAGTAAACTAAACATTTTTTCATATATCCGGAACAATTAAACTTATTTCCAAAAAAATATGCAAACCTACATAATACCATGTAAATTTACATGATTTAAACGGTGTCCGAGAATGATTTTTATTATGGCTGCCATATACTAAAATATTTGATATATTTGGCATATCTGTTTAACAATTTACAAACTTTTTATGCTGACAGTATATATTAGAAACATGGTGTACAGAGCCTCTTTTTAGGGATTTTTGTAAGATAGCCCCGTTTAAGAAAATATGGTTTTAATACCATATTTCGGAGACTAATCAACCGATTTCTACCTAATTTTTCAGACTAGTATCATTATGATAGGCCATGTAAACTTATATGTTTTTAGTGGCTCAGGCACTTATTTTCACAATAATGGCCATGTAAATATTTCAGGTTAGTGAACCCTATCATTCAACATATTAGGTAGATTACATCCGAAATTGATGCTCCGAGTCCTACCCCCATGATGCAGTTGATTGCACACTAGCTTAATTTTACGGGTTTTTCTGAAATAGAATCCCGGGTAAATCAGTCGTGTGTTTAATTGTCATGATACTGTTTCACATGTTTCTGGTTTTAATCTCTTATGACATTGCTGTCAATGAGACTTCAACGCCTACCTACAGACCAAGCTTTTAAGAAATTAACTAAAATGTATTTGCACTCATGCAGAGGAAAGTAGGTTCATTAGTTATCAGTAACTTCTTGTTAATATTGAACGAGTATGTTTTCAGCGTAAATTTATAATATTGCACTGTTAATTACCACCCAATACATATAATTCACTACAATACAGTAAGAAGATGCCCAGTTTGTGTCTAGAACATGGCAGGAAAGTGGGCGTATATGAATAGGTATATTTTCGCTTTTATGAATAGAAGCTGAAACTAATCTTAATATACTGAGTGAGAAAATATGCAGGCTTGTTTTAAGACCTGTCTGAGTAAAGCAGGTTATAGTTGCATTGGTTAATGGTATACTTTTGTAAATATATACATATAAATATAAGGTTATAGTTGCATTGGTTAATGGTATACTTTTGTAAATATATACATAGAAATATAAGGTTATAGTTGCATTGGTTAATGGTATACTTTTGTAAATATATACATAGAAATATAAGGTTGTAGTTGCATTGGTTAATGGTATACTTTTGTAAATATATACATAGACTATAATTTTTTCGTGATTTTCAAGAAAACTGATTACTTAATAAAGTGCAAGATAGTAATATAATAAACTTTATTGCAGCAGTTTACTGATTAGTAAATTTATTAATTGTGTTTGTTGACTTCGCTCTTACTACATTCAATTGAAGGTAATTTCTGCATAACTTTACAGATTGGAACAAAATTTTGTACAATCATTAAATGAGTTCTGAGAATGAATTCAGATTTTTTAACTATCTAGTATGTATATTTTCAAGAAGCTATTACGCAATTATGGTTAACATCGACCTTGAAAATACATGGAATGATTTTGATGTTTTAACTATTACACAAAATGTAAACACTGCCATAAAAAAAGTAACTTATGCTGATGGAATTGATGAGATCACCTGCGAATGTTATGGTATGTTAATATAGAAGAAGGATAGCTCTTTGTCTATTATGTGATACCCCAATAGTTTATTATATTTAATCTTACAAATAACTTTTATCGTGAGTCAAGTATTTTAACTTATAAACCACGAGGACAATTTTTATGCCATTATAAAACATAACAAACACACATAATTTGTGAATACACCGGAAAATGCATTGTGTTAGTGTGTAAAATTTTACGGCATTTCTTTGTTATTATGATTAATTTCATTAAACTCTCATTACTGTGAGATCCTGTTTCTATACATGTGACTGTCGACACCATTTCATTTCTTAATTCACACAAAACCCTATCGACCACGACGAGTACAAACTTTTGATGTTTACAGGAATACAATAAAAATGTTATGTGCAATGAAAGTACAATTTTTGGTACTATATTAATAAAGTATTGTTTTTGTAAAAATTATTTGTTAATATTTTTCTCGTATTTCTTTTTTTCGTAGTTGGATAAACTCAGGACCAGGCGGCAGGACTCATCAGGTATTTAAATCACGTTTTATTCTATAAAAAATTAAAAAAACATTACAATGTTTCATCTCAAGTACTACCAAATAGCTCTTGTGAAGGAATGCAGCTGTCTTGCAATCTCCGGCTTGCATCCATGAAAGGGGTCATTGAATTACTTATCATAGGGTAATTATGGATTTTATTTATATCTTGTGTATATATACACATACATAGGGAGTGTGAGGCAACTTATTTTAAATGGGACTTGTATGGCTTTGGTGGCTCGTTTGCTTTGGCTCGCCTTGGGCGTGCTCGGCATTCTTTGGTGGATCTGGGGGGGTCATCCATTTACTCCGGTGTGGAATTGCCGATCGTACCTGATGGTAGTCAGCAGTTACGACCACTAAGCACATATGCATACCCGTTAGTTTATACGAGTTGACGTTCGTATTGTATTAAAGAGTGCTGAGCATCATGCTCGAGGTTCATTCCCAAATTTTATTCCACAACTTAATTCCTCAAACTATTTCATTCCTCAATTTACGCTTAACTGGCTATATTTTCCGTAATTTCGCGATAGGGTTTGTTGGTAACTTGAGTTTAAGCAGTGTCTACTAGAGAGAGCTGATGGGGAAAATATTTAATGAAGATATCACATTGCTCACTTGTGATTGGCTGCTTGTCACATGACATCTCGGCCTATGCGGGATTATAAGGCGGGCACATTCAGGCATCGTCTCTGTTCTTTATCTAATGAGAAAGGTGAAGGTTTTCGAAGATATCAGCTAGGGGGAATACGTCCATCTTAAGGTACAAGTCGGAATAATTTCCCAGGGCCGGGCAGCCAAACTCTTCCCATACTATCTGGGCTTAAGNCTTAAAGTACAAGTCGGAATAATTTCCCAGGGCCGGGCAGCCAAACTCTTCCCATACTATCTGGGCCTAAACTTAATCTTCAACACTGATGTTGGTGCTGGTCAGTCGGTTGTAAAAAAACTCATTTTGGTGGCAGATGTGGCTCGTCCAACTTGGCCCAGGAATCGAAGCAATCGTATGGGAATATGCCTTTACACGTGACGAGGGGCAGTTGGTTGGCAGTGAGGAATTTGGAAGTGTTTTAAGATTTTTGAAAGCAGCATGTACTCTGTTAGTGAAGCAAGACTGTGCCATGAAACGGACTGTATCGACGAAATGGATAGAAAAAATATCTCCCAGCTGCCATAAAAAAGTATAATTTTCTAGCTCGTGAGTGGGGAATGATGAAGACGTTTTTCATATAGTACTCCAGCTGTCTGATGATGGAAATTCTTGTCATAGCCCAGGTTATGGAAAAACACTACGAGTTTCTATGGACTTTGCATAGCGAATTGCAGCTGGTGCATGCAGGCTCGATGTTACTACCTGATGAAGTGGTCATAGACCCTCAAATTGTAATATTTGTGGGTGAATGGAGCAGTTAATAGCAGCATCTCGCCGCTCTTGTGTGAATCGACTTTTCATCCAATGCGAGCGGTATTATCTGCTTTTTAGTAGTATAAATATATTTGACAGCATTGCCTATATCCTCAGTAGCTTCCATGAAATTATTCTCTGCATCCGGCCCCCTATAGAGTACTGGTACGTTTCACAGTGACGAGGTGAGCGATTCAGGAATTACATTATTATCAACTAGCACATATATACAATAGCTGTATGCTCGTTCTTCTGGTAGGCATACTTGAATGAGCAGCAGGATCTGGTTCGCAGGTCTGAATGGGCATGAATATTGCCTTTAAGTCCATATACATGACGATCGGAAATTTATTCATGTAGTAGGTGGTAATTATTGAATTTCATAATTGGTGTCCTACCATTTTCACTCGGCTGCAGCATCTCGATTCCCATTGGAGCATTTTCTTTGCAATATTTCTTGTTTTATTCTAAACACTGCTTGCCCAACAGTCCCAAAATTATTATAAAATCATGATAAAATATAAAACATCGCTTCAATATGTGGAATTTTCTCGTGGGCCATGATTTGGGATCTCACTAATCACGCAAAGTTCTTAATATATTTATAGTGTGCTTTTCCATCTTCAGACATCAGCAGCTGTTCAATGTGTTTAGACTGCTCTTCTTCCACCACACTTACAAACAAGACATTCTCCTCGGTGGTGTGCGAGTACACTTTGATCGATTCAGTAGGGATGTTCTCCTCGAAAACTAATTTGACGCAGCGATTTCGGGAATTTTATTCCGGAAAAACCAACTCTCCTTCTAGGGAACATGCCAAAATCACCCACTTAAAGCACACGTGGCCGTTGGTGAAATTTGGGTTGTTTATTACATGCCTGTTCTTGATCGTTGTGGGCAGCTCATTGTTGGAATATGTGCGTAGCAGCTCAAGCATGTTAATTCGGAGTTGTATGTAATTATCGTTCCACAGAACCTACACTGAACATGCCATCTTGGTATTTTTGTCTGTAATTTGTTTATAGATTGCTGGAGGACGCCATCTTGGTTTTCTCGTTTTTCATTTGTTTATACATTGCTGGAGGACACCATTTTGTTTTTTCGTTTTTCATTGGTTTATACATTGCTGGAAGACGCCATATTTGTTATCCTTTGTCATTTCATGTTTACATCATTTAGGTGGTACTAGTGTATTAATTATATATTTCCCCACCAGGCGAGCTACCGATTTAGCCACCAGGTGGCAGCTATATTTGTTTATGTTTTTAAAGTATAGATGGCGCTGTCAGCGCCCTCCATATTGGATTCTATTTTCAACCCATAGGTTCCATTAATTTCTTGATTCAGCTGCCAGGCGAGATGACGACACTTATATTTATAGGCATAGGAAAATATGTAATTTTCCATTCCTATTTTTAAAACTAATTTTTTTTCAATTTACAGCATACCTAAAACCATGATATGGGGGCTTTNTAATTTTCCATTCCTATTTTTAAAACTAATTTTTTTTCAATTTACAGCATACCTAAAACCATGATATGGGGGCTTTGACTACATGCATATTTAATTAAATATATTTTTTTTATTAAAAACAGTAAGCCCGATCATAAAAAATTAATTTATTATTTTAATGCTAATTAAAGCACAATTGCACCTATACAATTAAGGTGACGCTAGTGTATTAACTACCGATTTCGTTACCGGACGACAAGCCTATTTATGTTTTTTAAGTATAAGTGGTGCTGTCGACTCCCTCCATATTGGATTCTATTTTCAACACATATGAAGCATTTATTTCGTAATTTTACTGCCAAGAACGCTGTCGGTACCCGCTCATTCTGACGATTCAACCGCAAAGAAAGCTGTTGGCTCTCACATTTCTTTCACAGACACAAAAAATACCTTTAACATTCCATTCTCTTAAAAAAAATTTGTTTCCAATCAGCGGTATATCTACATGCATAATTTATTAAATCAATAACTTTTTGAATTGAAAACTTCAGTTAAGACCGATCAAAAATAATTTTTCNATAATTTATTAAATCAATAACTTTTTGAATTGAAAACTTCAGTTAAGACCGATCAAAAATAATTTTTCGTTTTAATGCATTTTGTTTCAGCCACATCTACATCAAATTGTATTGATAGTATGTTTATTTGGAGAACNATTTCTTTCATAGACACAAAAAATACCTTTAACATTCCATTCTCTTAAAAAAAATTTGTTTCCAATCAGCGGTATACCTACATGCATAATTTATTAAATCAATAACTTTTTGAATTGAAAACTTCAGTTAAGACCGATCAAAAATCATTTTTCGTTTTAATGCATTTTGTTTCAGCCACATCTACATCAAATTGTATTGATAGTATGTTTATTTGGAGAACCAAAAGCGATGTTTTTCCCCATTCGAGCTAAACGTGTGCAAATATCCTTCGANAAAGCGATGTTTTTCCCCATTCGAGCTAAACGTGTGCAAATATCCTTCGAATACTTGCTCTCGTGGGAGAAGGGGGGGGGGCATAGGTCGTCAGACTGTGATCGAATGCAGTTTGGGCCTCCACGAAACTATTGACATTATCCAACCCAGACCCAGCCACGANGTCGTCAGACTGTGATCGAATGCAGTTTGGGCCTCCACGAAACTATTGACATTATCCAACCCAGACCCAGCCACGATTCTTGGCCGTGATGGTTGCTGGCGCGATTGTGGATGCTCATCCTGAACCCTTAGTTTTGTGGGAAGTACACTCGTACGCTGCTGAGATGGAGACTGTAAACGACAAATTTTGGCAGGTGAAGGTACTACAGCTACTAATGTTTTTGTATGCCTCTGCAAGATATCGCGTCTAGCAAATGCCATGCCATATTTTACACACTTATATGTCACTCGATCTGCATTATTTGAATATTCATACTTTTCGTGTCTTCAAACACATTTGGTGATTGAAAACGAAGTGTCACAGTAGCGTCTCGGGTACTGAGGTAACGTATTAGCTAATTAGATAGGTGTTAAATATATAAATAGAATAAACGAAGTTCTAGTGCCGTATTTTAAGATGTTACATATTCCTATAGAGACTAGCTGGCCCGAACCGATATTCCAAATTTCAGTAGACATGTAATTTCGCGATAAAATATATGCATATTACGTGCGCGCTTGATAATATCCTACGACCTGATTGAATTAAATATCTGAACTTACCAGTCAGAATACTAAAAGACGAGGTNGCGCGCTTGATAATATCCTACGACCTGATTGAATTAAATATCTGAACTTACCAGTCAGAATACTAAAAGACGAGGTGTGAGAGAGTGGTCTGTCACCTCTGGCATCAAACGAGCAACTGTGCTGAAGTCGAAATTTTTCCCATCATATATTTTCCCCACACAAGCACGCTCTGTTGGACAATACTGAAAACAAGAGCGGCAGTGGTAATTGATTAAGCGTGGTTGAATAATTGTTTGGACTAAAGGGTTGGGGTGAAGGGAAACATAATAAATACTAGATTTCAGTAATAATTTAATTGGCATTAAAACGAAAAATGATTTTTGATCGGTCTTAACGGAAGTTTTTAATTCAAAAAGTTATTGATTTAAAAAATTATGCATGTAGGTATACCGCTGATTGGAAACAAATTTTTTAAGAGAATGGAATGTTAAAGGTATTTTTTGTGTCTATGAAAGAAATGTGAGAGCCAACAGCTTACTTTGCGGTTGAATCGTCAGATTGAGCGGGTACCAACAGCGTTCTTGGCAGTAAAATTACGAAATAAATGCTTCATATGTGTTGAAAATAGAATCCAATATGGATGGAGTCGACAGCACCACTTATACTTAAAAAACATAAACAATTATGGCTGCTGCCTGGTGGCTAAATAGGCTTGTCGTCCGGTAACGAAATCGGTAGTTATTACACTAGCGTAGCCTTAATTGTATAGGTGCAATTGTGCTTTAATTAGCATTAAAATAATAAACTAATTTTTTTATGATCGGGCATACGGTTTTTAATAAAAAAAAAATTTTAATTAAATATGCATGTAGTCAAAGCCCCCACATCATGTGTTTAGGTATGCTTTAAATTGAAACAATATTATTTNTTTAATTAAATATGCATGTAGTCAAAGCCCCCACATCATGTGTTTAGGTATGCTTTAAATTGAAACAATATTATTTTTAAAAATAGGAATGGAAAATTACATATTTTCCTATGCCTATAAATATAAGTGCCGACAGCTCACCTGGCAGCTGAATCAAGAAATAAAAGCTACCTATGTGTTGAAAATAGAATCCAAAATGGAGGGCATCGACATCACAACCTATACTTTAAAAACATAAACAAATATAGCTGGCACCTGGTGGCTAAATCGGCAGCTCGCCTTGTGATTAAATCTATAATTAATACACTAGCAACACNCTAAATCGGCAGCTCGCCTTGTGATTAAATCTATAATTAATACACTAGCAACACGTAGGTGATGCAAACATATTAAATCCGAGATGGCGTCTTCCAGCAATGTATAAACAAATGACGAACTAAAAACCATGAAGGCGCCCTCCAGCAATGTATAATAAAATAACAAACGAAAGTCAAGATTGCATCCTTTAGCAATGTATAAACGAATGACAAACGAAATACCAAGATGGTACCCTCCAGCAATGTAGAAACAAATGACAATCAATAACCAAGATGGCGTCCTCCAGCACTGTATAAACAAATGAGAAACGAAAAAATCAAGATGTCATCCTGCAGCAATGTACAAATAAATGCCAAACGAAAACCAAGATAGCGTCCTCCAGCAATGTATAATCAAATGATAATCAAAAAACCAAGATTGTGTCCTCCAGGAATGTATAAACAAATGACAAACGAAAAATGATAATGTCTTCCTCCAACAATATATAAACAAATGACAAACGAAAAAACAAGATGGCGTCCTCCCTCAAAGTATAAAGAAATGACAGACGAAAATCCTAAGATTCCATCTGCCAGCAATATATAAACAAATGACAAACGGAAAACCGAGATGGCTGCACACGATAGAATGAGTATTGGTGAGGGGTGATAATACTTAGGGGAACCTCCGGAAATAACAGTTTTTGAAATAATTTAAAAATAATTTATTTGTTTTTTCAAAAATAATTTAAATTAATTTTTTTATAAGTTTAAATTTTTTTCATTCTTTTTGTGAGATTTTTTGGATTTTTGTGTTTTTGGGATATTTTATTAAAAGGGTACCAGGATCAAAGGTCATTGTGGTCAAGGTCAAGGTCACCAGTATCCAATACGGCTCTCGGCCTACTGGAATGACAGAGCGCAAACAGCTCCGGCACTTCGGTCCCAGGTCCCGATGTGCCAAAGTCCCCATAATCCCTGTAGTAATTCCCTTTTGTTCGTACATTCGTCGAAAGGATTCGGTTGATTATAAAATCGTACTCCAGCCTAATAATGAATTAAACTGGACGTTTATTTCGTTTTTCTTTTTTTTGGTGAGCTAGTCATTGATGTTCTTCTTCATACGAGACAAAAATATACTTTTATCCTTCGACAAACTACTTTTATTTTGAGCTACACATATCTTTAAANTGTAGTAATTCCCTTTTGTTCGTACATTCGTCGAAAGGATTCGGTTGATTATAAAATCGTACTCCAGCCTAATAATCAATTAAACTGGACGTTTATCTCGTTTTTCTTTTTTTTGGTGAGCTAGTCATTGATGTTTTTCTTCATACGAGACAAAAATATACTTTTATCCTTCGACAAACTACTTTTATTTTGAGCTACACATATCTTTAAANCTTCTTCATACGAGACAAAAATATACTTTTATCCTTCGACAAACTACTTTTATTTTGAGCTACACATATCTTTAAATTGTGCCAGAAAGCAGTTTCGGCCTCCACAGAACCATTGTCATTAACCAACCAACCCAGACCCTGCCCCGATTCTGGAGTGCGATGGTCGCTGGCACGATGGTGGATGACAACTTCGAATTCTTTATGTATTAGGAAGTACAGTCGTATACTGTGGCGAAGGAGACAGAATACGATACATTTTGGCAGATAAAATACCTGGAGCCACGCAGGTCTTCGCATGTCTCTGCAAGCTTTCGCGTCTGGCAAATTACACTCAACAATCTGCGCACTTGTGTGCCAATCGATCTGTATTATTCTATTCATCGTGCAGCCATAATTTTCGTTCCTTCGAGCACATTGTCTGAATGCAAACATTGCCCTACAGTAGCGACACAGGTGACATAGCAACAGTCCAATAGATGGGATTAAATTAGTTGAAGGTGCTGTCGATGGCACACCGTAAGACATAAACATCGTTGGTAGTTCAGCTGGAGCCAGTTCTGGTACTGCCAAAGACCAAGTCGGGACTCTGGTCACAGGATACTTTTAAACGAATGTTTCATCTTGATATCTGTGGGACAAGTAAAAAAAAAAACAGAATTAATAGCTATGTTAATTAAAATCTATAAGGATCATGCCCCAAATGATACAGAATATACACTCTGGGAAAATGGAAAAACAACACCATGTTGGAAGTGATTGATAACGACTAAATTANAAATGATACAGAATATACACTCTGGGAAAATGGAAAAACAACACCATGTTGGAAGTGATTGATAACGACTAAATTAGTACAATACATTATTAGAGGGGAACACATGTAGTGATTATACATGCAGTACTGGGGAAGACTACTGAGTAAGAATAGGACAGTCAAAGTACACAGACGTAACCAGTTGAGCATCGGGATAAGAGTGTAAAAACAAGGGCTTNGAGTAAGAATAGGACAGTCAAAGTACACAGACGTAACCAGTTGAGCATCGGGATAAGAGTGTAAAAACAAGGGCTTCACGTTACTCTGGAGTTCATTTGGACATTGTCAGCATCCCAGGATGGCGAAGGTAAGCGGAATTAGTGCAATTTACTGAATTTGAATTGGTTTGAATAGTGGAACTCCGGGAAGCTGGATGGTTATTGCGGAGGAATGAGGAATATGTTGGACGAGAAGTGTCAGCTGTGCATCGAAGGTGGTGCTGTTTGTCAGAGGAAGCTGCATATGCCTCTAAACCAGGTTCCAGATGTCAGCGACGTACGAATGCATACGAAGAGCATTGCATTATACCAGCTGCCATAGTGGATCGCACGGCAACAGAGAATAGATTAGATGTAATATCGCCAAAGTAGTGTTTGCTTTGACCATCTGTAATTGTTTACGTGAAGCTGGTCTACCATAAATTGTGCCATTATCCAGACTTAACCTTACACCTCAGCATCGTACAGCCCGCCCGTGGTGGTGTCGAGAAAGGAACACCTGGAGGGAAGAAAGACGAAGCATTGTGATCAGTCATGAGTTATGTTCCTGCCTTGGGGCTAATAATGGCCGAGTGCGTATTCGGTGTTGGCCTAGTGAGCTGCATATTTTACAGTGTGTATGGTAGCGACACTCGGTGACCAACACTTGGGATAATGGTTTGGGGAGCCACATTCTACGATTGCCTTTCGCATCTGGTGTTATTACAGGGAACATCAACCAGTGCACAGTACATTCAGAACGTCATCCAATCTGTTCCACTACCATATTTGCAGGGGCATGGGGATGTGTTATTTCAGCAAGACGATGACGTCCACATTCCGCTCGTGCAACCCAACATTCTCTTCAAGGTGATCCTCAACTTCCCTGGCCATCCCGATCACCAGATCTTTCCCCCCATTAAGTATGTTCGGGTTTCAGTTGGATGTCGTCTAACCCGATCTGCACCAGTGATGACTCTTCNATCTTTCCCCCCATTAAGTATGTTCGGGTTTCAGTTGGATGTCGTCTAACCCGATCTGCACCAGTGATGACTCTTCCCCAGCTGAGACACTAAGTGCAATGTGCGTGGAATTCCATTCCGCAGGATGATATTTGTCACTTATATGATCGTTTACATGCAAGAATTTCTGCCTGCATTGCTGCACGAGGAGGGCACATCAAGTACCGAACAATCTCTTAGCACACAAGTGGAAACATTACTTTTCGGTAGATATCCTTGTGCAAGTGACATTTANATCTTTCCCCCCATTAAGTATGTTCGGGTTTCAGTTGGATGTCGTCTAACCCGATCTGCACCAGTGATGACTCTTCGCCAGCTGAGACACTAAGTGCAATGTGCGTGGAATTCCATTCCGCAGGATGATATTTGTCACTTATATGATTGTTTACATGCAAGAATTTCTGCCTGCATTGCTGCACGAGGAGGGCACATGNAGGATGATATTTGTCACTTATATGATCGTTTACATGCAAGAATTTCTGCCTGCATTGCTGCACGAGGAGGGCACATCAAGTACCGAACAATCTCTTAGCACACAAGTGGAAACATTACTTTTCGGTAGATATCCTTGTGCAAGTGACATTTACTCTATACTTCCTGTAATATACTTGAATCCACTTTGGATCTCTTGCGAAGCATTCATCAATGTCTTATTTTCCATTTTGCAGTAGTCCATGTGCAATTACAAGCACATTCGATAATTACATGCATACTGTGTTGGAAGAGCCGAACATAAAATAACTTACGGAGCTGAGTGAAAAGAAGGCCAGGAGAGAAAATATGTTCCGTCATCTTTGGTACCAGATGAACTGAGGCGATGCTGCCACCGATATTTCATATGCCCCCGGAAGGCCGTGCTGTCATGAGACCAGGAAATGAAGTTCCCATAACTCGTTAAGTGGGTTTGAAAATCTAGCTGCAGCCTGTCAGACTTGGGTGAAATCATTGATCCGGCGGTAAACTGCCATGTTTATGTTTTAGCTGGGCTCCGGGTCCGTATTTATAGCTGTTAACCACTGTTGCTTTCTTAGTAAATTTACATGTATGTGTTATCGGCGAAGGAGTGAAGCTCCCCACCAGTCACCCGACTGGCGTTTTGTAGTGTCATGATGTCTGTAGAACATGTGGTGTTGAGGCGATGCGTGAATCTGTCTGCCATATATACCCGCATAGGCCGAGTTGTCATGTGACAAATATCCAAGCACGAGCAAGCAATGTAATGTCATAGTTAAATGTTTTTCCCATCAGTGCATGCTAGTAAACAATGCTAAAATACGAGTACCAGCTAACTTTATCGCGAAATGACAGAAAATATAGCCGGTGTAACATAATGTGAGGAATGAAATAAATTGAGCAATTAAATTGTGTAATGAAACTGAGGAATTTATATCGCGCTTTGCGCTCAGAACTGTTTAATACATAAGATTTCAATATGAAATTTATAAAAAAAAATATAAAGGAAAAAAACTGATTTTCAATTTGGAATATCCTATGCCTATACGACCATCAAATCGTACAAATCTGACGGGTATGCATATGTGCTTAGCGGTCGTAACTACTGTTGGGTACAATCGGCAATCCCACGCCAAAGCAGATGGATAACACCCAGGTCCACCGAAGAATGCCGAGCTGACCCGAGGCGAGCCGAAGCAAGCGATCCACCGAGCCCCACAGCTCTCATTTAAATTACATTGCTTCAAACTCCCCATATGTACACTACTCTTACGCATGGCTGTAGGCAAAAGTATAAGTTTCATTACTTTTATAGAAGTTTAGTATCCTAAGTCATTAGCTGATGGGCTATCAGCATCAGAATTCTGTTATTAAGATTTCAATGTTTTCATGTATGTGTTAACTTATCTGTTATTCTTTTCTACTCCTATTTTGTAAATCTTTTTTTATGTGATTTATTAATAGAGTTCTTGGAACAACTAAATTAAGCGGATGTGCGACCGCCACTTTCAATTCAGGGTGTTGTACAGAATGCTAGTGCATGTTAAGCTGCTACTCGTTTGAGGACTCTCAAATAGCTATAATATAAATTGGTATTTCACTTCACAAAATTACCTTTACAGGTATTGATTTTGATTTGCAGACACCTAAATTAATTAATCCACTTTATTTAAAGTACAGGATAAAAAAAAACAAGGTAATATCCTGTGTACGCCTCTCGGGCGCTAACATAGGCTTGTCTTCTCGCGTGCAAACTGAAAGAAAAATATTGTTGTAGGAACCATCATTCTGTAGCCGTTACCCTCCAAGACTGTTAAAATAGGGACAATAGTTTGTTTGGTTGTGGCTTCACCACGAATATTGTTTAAGGTATATGGCAACGCCAACAGAACGTATTGTAAAAGGCCAGTGCGTCACAAATAAATGACGTCATTACTTTCTAAAGAATAAAATGTTGCAATTACAAACGAGTAGGGTTCGGACCACAATTCAGTATGGTGTTCCATAGAATGCTGCTCTGATGCCGCTACAGAGCTGATTGTGCACCCAGCAGTAACATATGGTAGTGCTAACACTCTGTATTGTTGCCTTAACTGAGAAGTATGGTAGCCCCAGAAAAAGTGTATGGTATTCCTAGCTGTCTTCTCTGTTGCCTTTACTGAGCAGCATGGTAGCTCTAACAATCTTGTGTCGTCTATTGTAATTATTTCGTCGTCTCATAGGGTGCGCTGATATCTGTACTTATTTTTCAGAACTTGTAAAACTTCTTGTGTAAGCAGGCAGCGTAGAACTGCCGGACCTTGTGATGATAGACAGACGCTTTAGACCGCTCGACTATGGCATCAATGATTGTAATCGGGTTTTAAAAGTATTTATTTTACTTTGTTTAATTTTTGTTTAAAGCATGTCTTGTAACGTGTCTCCAGACGACCCCAACATGACTAATTCACATGCGTCAGCTCATTTATTTATTTTAATGATATTTCATTGATGTTATATAGATATATTTGTATCATACAACGTCGGGTGTTATCTGATATAAAAATGTTTATACGTGTTACATTTGTGTAAACAGAATTTCCTTTCACATAAGATAACTTGTAATACCAATAAAAACATGGCATTAGTAATTCGTTTTTTTCCTGTTTGTGTATGTGATATACGTCTTGTNTCACATGCGTCAGCTCATTTATTTATTTAAATGATATTTCATTGATGTTATATAGATATATTTGTATCATACAACGGCGGGTGTTATCTGATATAAAAATGTTTATACGTGTTACATTTGTGTAAACAGATTTTCCTTTCACATAAGAAAACTTGTAATACCAATAAAAACATGGCATTAGTAATTCGTTTTTTTCCTGTTTGTGTATGTGATATACGTCTTGTNTAACTTGTAATACCAATAAAAACATGGCATTAGTAATTCGTTTTTTTCCTGTTTGTGTATGTGATATACGTCTTGTAAAAACAAATAGGACTTTCCGACACACATGTTGCTATTGTTACATTCAATACCTAACATGGCGGTGTCTGTCAACACTTTAGAGGGTGCACATTAGCCTCGCCGGTTGTCAACAGCCTCCACTAAATAAGAATTTCTTCACAAAAGCAACATTTTCCTATTTATCTTCTGTATTGTCAATTATACTAGTTCTATAATCTCTAAAAGAATAAGAGGGTACCGTTAACAGTCCGCGAGACTTTTGTAATTACCATACTTGTTTGTTAACTCTACAATACTAGCTCTGTAATCTTAACAGAATCAGATGGTTCCTCTAACAGCCCACAGCACTGTTGTAATTACCGTACTTGTTTGTTAACTCTACATTACTAGATATGTAATTTTAACAGGATCGGAGGGTACTTCCAACAGTCCGCAACACTGTTGTAGCTACCATACTGTTTCTGTTATATTTGAAAGAAAAAGACAGGTGATTTCTACAGAACATTCAGTTTCAGTTAAAAACAGCACTGTTGTGTTTACAATATCTTGTTCTGTTACCGTAACAACACTGTATTATTGTGTTCACAACTATCTGTATAGTTCCTACTACAGAAAACAGTGTTCCTGCTACAGAAAAGATGGTCCCCACAACAGAATANTCACAACTATCTGTATAGTTCCTACTACAGAAAACAGTGTTCCTGCTACAGAAAAGATGGTCCCCACAACAGAATACATTTTCACAATATTTAGATTTTTGTGCTTTCATTTCTGATTGTAAAATATTACAGAACATTCTGTTACTGGTACTAGAATTTAGTTATCTTTACCATAAAATGCCATTACAAAACTGTTCTGTTAAATTCTCTCTGCTGATTTCTTTCAGTGCAGTCGATCTTATAATTGGTGAATATTTCCTTGCAATATGACCCCTTCACCTGTACATGACATCATGCATGAGTTGTGGTTTAAAAGAATGCTTCCTATACATTTTATATTTATTCAATGGCGGACCGTTTTGGAGATATTACAGNTTCAATGGCGGACCGTTTTGGAGATATTACAGGCCACAGCACTTAGCAAATATCTCAAGGGGCTTTCTGAGTATCATTGATAGTATAAAGGCAGGCGTTATCTTGTTATAACAGTATATTGCATGATTGGTGCTTTCTTGGCAGCAGAACAGGCGGAACGATGTTCTGTGTATACCTAACACGTCAACTTTTCCCTCTACGAAAACCTAAGGCAAGCTTATAATGTAAAAATTAGCAGTTTACTGTATAATGCTGCCCGTAGTTTCTGTATTATACGAGAAGATACACTTCAAGATGTCGCTCCCCATGTTAAAACTGTACACAAACGGCCACTAATTGTGTATATAAAGAATTGGTTATTTTCACAAAATGTTATGGAATGTATTTCGAACTTCCAGAAGATCCTCTTGCGATGGCACTAGATATTCCAACACTGTATTATGGACGTTCTAGATCGCATTGTTATGAGTCTTACCTGCTCATAAACTCTTATGATGTTAAGGGATAGAATAAGGTATTAGGGTAAGCTCAGAATAAGGACTTATAGAAAGAGTTAATAGATTCTTTACTTAATCCATCAGTTATTTCTTTATACATGGATATTTAGAGTTAGAGTCCAGCGGAAGAGGGATAGAGGGGGGGGGCTAAAGAAAAGTTACTTAGGAGAGAAATAACATTATAAATAAGGAACTCACCCTAGCCTCGCACCCGGACCTCTTTGTCGGACGACGCCCTCGGACCTGGAGTTGACTCGCCTGTTGACTCACGCAGACTGTGTCGAT
>NQII01002114.1:0-12835 GCA_002778355.1 Clitarchus hookeri | reverse complement strand
GGTCCTCGGCGTCCTAGTTCACTCTTCTCGCCCCTCCACGTGTGTATTGACGTAATTCGTTCTGATTGGCTCCCGTTGTGCGTCGTAGGCGGAGTGTCCTCGCCGTATGCTCTAATTATGCTGAAATGCCGTTAGGCTAGCAGGACCCACATTTTCCGTGCCTCTTTGCACAATTCTCCGCTGGTTGCTGAAATCGATTCCGGTCCGATGTTATACTTTGCAACCGCGTCTGTGGCCTCGTTGTCGGCTTTTGCTTAGACAGGCGTTGCACAACGGGGCCAATTGTAACAGAATGATCTTGTGGTCATTGCCAATGTATTCTTGGCTTTAGGATTCGAGCAGTGTTAAGTATTTTCCCCCCGACATTCCAGCAAGTGCTGCAGCTGCCGTTGTCGGGATCTCATCATAGCAGTTAAACTGATGTCTGCACGCTGTCGCTCTCTCATATGTCTCCAGAGGCACTGCTGGACCGAGACCAGGAACAACGGTTCCCATAAATATTTTGAGTGTGGTTAAAAATCTTATTTGCAGTCCGACAGACTTGGGTAGAATCACTGAGCCGGTGGCAGACCACTGTGGTTCGGTCTGATCTGGGCTCCGGGCTTGTATTTAAAGCTGTTGACCACTGTTGCTATCTTAATAACTTTACATGTAGTTGTATTGGCAGGGTAGGGAAGTTCCTCACCAGCTTGGCGACTGGCATGTTGTAGTGTTGTGATGTCTGTAGAACATGTTGAAGTGTTCTCGGCAAGTGGCTAGTTAAACTCGTGTGTAGTATGTCGGTGAGTTCCTACAACCGAGTCACTGCTCACCGTCTGCTCTGCAAAGACTCAGGGTCCGGTCTCGCACTTATTCTCCAGTAATATCATGTTGTGGCGTTTGTGAATAGAAGAAGCAAATAATTAGTACACTTTACTGGCACCGTATGTACGAGGGCTGTTGTCAGTCCTGGCCAAATTTAGGGCAAACCAGTGTAGTAGACATACCTACAGTGGCCTTTCGAATAGCATAATGTGTAAGTCGTGCCTTGATTCTTAAACCGGCCACAAGGCTTTGAGCTAAAAATTATTGTGTAATTTTCAAAGATAATTTTAATCTCTTTTTCTTTGTTTTTGAAAATCTTTACTTTTAATTAAATTAAGAAATTATTTTTAATTACTAATTTTTTTTNATCTTTTTTTCTTTGTTTTTGAAAATCTTTACTTTTAATTAAATTAAGAAATTATTTTTAATTACTAATTTTTTTTCGATTATAATATATGTGAAATTTGTAATACTTAAAACTAATGGCCTTTAACCCTCCCCTGACCGAACACGTGTTCCTCTTGGTTTGGCCTCCTGACGACCCGCGCGCCACACCACAGCNCCCTTTAACCCTCCCCTGACCGAACACGTGTTCCTCTTGGTTTGGCCTCCTGACGACCCGCGCGCCACACCACAGCCGGAAACTCCAAGCGAAAAGCAGAATTGGCTGCAACAAAGACTGTGCGACCCCTAGCTGCCACTGGTGGTTGTAGGAGGTGAGGGGGAAACCTAATATCTAGATTATTTTTCCCTGAAGGCTCATCCATTAGCGGGGAACAGACACTGAGAGTTATGTTATTCTGTGCTGTATTATGTTTATCACGTTTTTATTAGTTTTATAAAATTATTTATTGATTTTTTTAGTTTGTTTTGTTTTTATTTCATTTTAGAGTATTTTAANTTTTTATTAGTTTTATAAAATTATTTATTGATTTTTTTAGTTTGTTTTGTTTTTATTTCATTTTAGAGTATTTTAAGTTTTTTGTATCTTTATATTTAAGTTTTTAAGATATGCATACCCTTAAATCTGTCTAAACCTAATAAGTGGCGCGTCATACGATACTATATATTGCTATTTTAAANAATTTTTTGTATCTTTATATTTAAGTTTTAAAGATATGCATACCCTTAAATCTGTCTAAACCTAATAAGTGGCGCGTCATACGATACTATATATTGCTATTTTAAATAACAATTACATTTTGATAAAAAAATATATATTTACAAGTCTGTTTGGATAATGTGTTGTCCTGGTGTGCGTATGTTTGTGGGTTTGAAGTTTAATCCATTTATAATATGTGTAGTATACGTGTTGTTTGTGGAGTACCGACCTAGCAACACCGTGTATNAATAACAATTACATTTTGATAAAAAAGTATATATTTACAAGTCTGTCTGGATAATGTGTTGTCCTGATGTGCGTATGTTTGTGGGTTTGAAGTTTAATCTATTTATAATATGTGCAGTATACGTGTTGTTTGTGGAGTACCGACCTAGCAACACCGTGTATACGAGCGCACTGATTGTTTGTGTAATTTCTTTCTGCGAGCCCCCAAATTCCACTACGCCAGCGTGAGCTCCTTCAGAATTCTGTGGACCCTGCGGCATGCATGTTTGTAGCTAAGTCGGTTGGAGAATGGGATGCGTCTCAGGGCAAGCCGTACACGCCTTAGCTCGGGTTTAATTATCAAACTTGAGCGCATACATCGCGGCTAAGCAGTGTTGTCTGTTGCCACTGCCGCAATTGTAGCCACGGTCGCACCCCGAAAGAGCAAGGGACTAGATGGTAGTGCACAGCAAACCATTTCAAAACAGAGAAGGCGCTAGGTAAATCTGTTCAACAGTTCCGCAGGAGAAAATATAATTCCTTTAATGGATTAGGTGTGGGATGAAGNCCCAAATCCCACTACGCCTGCGTGAGCTCCTTCACAATTCTGTGGACCCTGCGGCATGCATGTTTGCAGCTAAGTCGGTTGGAGAATGGGATGCGTCTCAGGGCAAGCCGTACACGCCTTAGCTCGGGTTTAATTATCAAACTTGAGCGCATACATCGCGGCTAAGCAGTGTTGTCTGTTGCCACTGCCGCAATTGTAGCCATGGTCGCAGCCCGAAAGAGCAAGGGACTAGATGGTAGTGCACAGCAAACCATTTCAAAACAGAGAAGGCGCTAGGTAAATCTGTTCAACAGTTCCGCAGGAGAAAATATAATTCCTTTAATGGATTAGGTGTGGGATGAAGTGGCGTGTTTGTTAGCTCGCGAAGATAGACTTTGTAAGGCTGATGTATGATGATATTAAATGTTTCGAGCTTCTGCTGCGTTGTGACCAGGGTAGTATCGCAGTAGCGTGGCGCTAGTGGCAAGGGACATAACTGCTCCTCCCGTCCGCAGATGCCAAAAATACAAAAAATTTTGATGTGGAAAGGGGATGGTGGGGACGCCGTAATTAGATTAAAATACCTAATCAGAGATATCGCTTGCAGTTTTATGTAGATAGCAGTGGCCGTGCGCCACATCTAGGCGGTCGGACTACCTAGTGCNGTGGAAAGGGGATGGTGGGGACGCCGTAATTAGATTAAATTACCTACTCAGAGATATCGCTTGCAGTTTTATGTAGATAGCAGTGGCCGTGCGCCACATCTAGGCGGTCGGACTGCCTAGTGCATTACGAAATCTATCTGCCTAGACGTGGTGCGCGGTCCATACGTTATATGTATGTTTGTGTGTGCCTGCTAGTGTAGGTGTGCGTCGACACGTCCCATACCAGCTGCAGCAGAAAGCACACGACGCCTGTCGCCTTGGAATCGTTTGGTCCGAAGGGCAACACATACTTACAGCTGTGTAATGGGGGAAGTGTTTTCGGCACATGCATGTAGAGCAGTGTTGTTGTAACTTGCATCACAGGGCCACCGCCAAGTCAGAGGCCGTACAGTGTATGTTTTACCTTATTCTGTAAGCACACATTGCTTCGCGTCCTTATGTGTTGCAATGCCAGACTCACTGCCCGTCTCCACACCCACATGCATTAAGGTAGAATGTAAGTCAGGTTTAAATCGTTTTGCACTTGAGCGATGGCGCTACTGGCAGTTGCTGGAGCTAGCATTTCGCCTGAAACGTATGCAACTGGTATAACCCCGACTGTTATGTTGCCTTGGGGAGGGATAGGATTTTTGGGCAGCAAGTGTGAGCTGCGGCCAGTTAGGATTACCTTCCCAGGACTGTGGGTGTGATGGTGACAGCCCAGCTCAGGAAGCAGCTCTTAGCTGTTCACTAGGAAATCTACTGCACGTCTAGCACCATCATACACATTATTGTGCTCTTGCTCGAATCAGACAAAATTAAAAAGATTACAATTTATCTTGGCGTGATATTTCTTCATGCATATAATGTGTGTTCTATAAAAAATTAATTCTTTAACTGAAACATTTCCGTGCTAAATATTATAGGCACTAGAACTAAAAAAACAACTACATAGTCATGATAATTTAAAATTTTACAATCATTTGCTATACAAGTGAACGCACAATTTCATCCCAGAAACACTCCACCTGATACAGTACTTTTCAAATGGTAGACTTTACTATCCACATGCCCTTTACTTGGTTGTCATATCTTTCAAAATGTACACTTTTAAGAAACAGAAAATGAAAGTGGGGAGACATACTGCAAGGCGCACGTAAACACATGCCTTTACACATAGCTGCACGAAACACAGCGCCATGTTAGTAGTCGTTACTCAGACCTCGTCTTGAGAATGTATCAGGTGGTACAGTATTCAGATGAGTTCTCTTCAAAGCAAAAATCAAGGCATTTTGTCTTGCCTATGCGTGCTTGTATGGCGCTACACTTCACTGTTTTTTTTTTGTGTTTATGAACATTATTTTCTCATTTCGTGTGCTGAACAACGCATTTAAAAATTTAAATAACATGGCATTGAAAAAATATTAACAATTATATTTGTAAAATACAAATAGATAATTGAGAATAATTCGTGGTTCACATGTACGTCAAATAGACACAGCGAAAAGCTGGAAGCATAGTCTTCCATAATTTCAGCACGAAAAGAGCCAGATTTTGATTTTAACTCCACGAGGGTCTGCTGTTTGACATGTTTTATAGCTACAGTTGCATCTAACTTAAACGGAAATTGTCGTAATAATCAACACCAATAAAAAATCTTGAAAATATTAATGTATATGCAATAAAATATATGAATGATAAAATTGTTTAATACTTTCAATAAATGTTTAAAATGAACGTAGTTTGAACAATCATCGATAGGCAGCACTGAGTATCAAAGGTGTTAAGGAAATGCGAAAGAAATATTGTAAAAACATTGACATCGTTTACTTCGGAAAAATGGTTTTAAAAATAATTATCGAAAAAGCGTTGTCGTAAACTATACTTCCAACCCAAAACAGGAAATGTATCAATTAAATACCCCTGTGTAGTGATAAATGATATGCAACATTGCAAATGCGCTATTGTATCAGTCGAAAAATAGGCATTTCGTTATAATTATAATTACTCCCATAACGATCGTAAAAATGATTTTCACNTATTGTATCAGTCGAAAAATAGGCATTTCGTTATAATTATAATTACTCCCATAACGATCGTAAAAATGATTTTCACACAACACAAGGCAAAAACATTTTCATCGATAGCTCTTTCTCAGGCGATAAATACTTTACTGGAAAAATTTCCTGTGTATTCTTCCGTAAACAAAGTTTACGGATATCGGTATTTGAAAAACGAAGCTCAGTCCTACAGTAAATTGTGCTTCGTTCAAAATGTTTTAAAATGTGGCTGTAAGCAAAATGTAAAATGTGGCAAAGGTTGTCTACTTGTAGATGAGAATCCCAGCTAAAACACGGGAGCATCGTTTTCTATAAGTTATAATTTACTATCTATGCCTCTTCTTGTTAAAGAACCATATAAAACATGCCATCACTAAGCGCAAGTTGAAACCAAGACAAATTATTGTCACAGTTCAGTTCTAATAATACAACAAATAATGCTTCTCTTCCAATTTATAGTGTAAGGACAGTGCTAATGAACTGCTGCAAATACAAGAACCTTCATCCCACTGCATTTACTTACTATATTATTTACATCCCGAATATCTAGGTCGTAGCTTTGGGATACCAAGAGTTACTGACTAATCTTTTGTTATAAGCTATTAAAACGTTATTCTGTGATGTCTGATAGCATGAAAAATTTTATACCACATTGAAAATCCTCGTTAATCATGCAACAGGAAACCTACAAATCACTCCATATTATTAATATGTACGAGACACCTCTGTCACAAAGTGTTTCCCAATTTTATTGGTAATTTCTGCAAATAAAGGCTAGTTTTTTGGACTATTCCGGTATTGCACATTGTACTAATAAATATCTTATTTGTAATTGTAGATTTTTTCTTTTTTTGTTTTGCCAGGAGAGTGTAAATGTAATCCACATTACATTCGTATTTCGTAATGTGTTACTGAAAATTTCAAATGCGCGTACATATAAATCAGAGTCAATAGAATTGCAGGCCGATGTGTAGCCAACTTTGCAACGGAGGTTGGTATCAAACTAGCTATAAATATGCATGTAAATAGCCTTTCANAGGCCGATGTGTAGCCAACTTTGCAACGGAGGTTGGTATCAAACTAGCTATAAATATGCATGTAAATAGCCTTTCAGATTAATACAAATACAGTATAAGACTATGATAACGTTTATTATTTTGGAGTGAGTGAAGAGATTTGGGCGGCTCTTAACAGCGAAGTCTTGAGAGCCGATGAGAGCGAAGCGAGGTGAGTATGCAGCAGCGTCGGAATGCAAGAACGGGGGAAAAAGCAGATCCATGAGAAAACTTGTCAACAAGTGCCATCGTCCTGCATGATTCCCACAAGCAAAAATTCGTGAGTAGCCCCGCTTGGAATTGAACCAGAATCACCTTCTCATCTTGGATATGACAGGAGACTTTAATAAGTTCATTACATCTTATCTGCAGTAATACTAAGCCATGCCAATTTAAAATTGCTGTGAATAATGTATGCATTATATGAGTAACGATTTGGAAAAGCAATGCCTATTCTAAAAATTGTTAGGCGAGCCGAGCGGTAAAATATACTTTATGATAGTTCTTAATAAACTGACAAATCTATTTTGATCCGTGTATTCGCTGCTCCCTTGTTCGCTTTTCGAGGGGTGATCATTAACAATATTTCGCCAGTTAATTAAGTTTAACATGGTTTAGCTTGAGTCAAGGATATCAACGTACCATACCGAGAGCTTTTGGGTCTTTTTTTTCCCATTCGTTTTATAATATTTAGAGAAACTGGAAAATCGCAAAACTTTTCTGAGCCAACATATCTACGATAACACTAGCCAGTTTATCCAATTATCATTGGGTGATAAAGTTTTTACACTGCTGAAATCTTTGTAGACCAATCACAAAAGTTGTGCTTTGGAGTACCAGAATTCTCGTTGTTCAATGAATTGGGATAGTAGCTTCACGCGTGCATGACGGCCAATAAGGAAATAAAACTGTCAGACATGTTTAGTGCACGTTGAATCCGAGCAAACATTCAACTTTTCTCGTGATAAACCATCATCTGTAAAAATATATAATCCTTAATACACGGCATCCAACAAATATTTGCAATATTTATAATGGTTTCCAGTAGCTTGAAACTGGCCTTCTTGACAGCCTTCTCAGATATGCGGGATACGCGACTAAGTAGGGCCCCTGTTTACGTGCTATTAGCATCAGTTGTTCATTGGGCAGAATACACTGCATGGTTTAAAAAGTAGGAGGGAAATTGCCTCGGAAAACAAATAACAAAAAGAGAAATAGCTATTCAAATTAAGACGTGTAATTCAGATAACAAAAAATATTCAACATAACGATGTCGTCTATGGTACGTTTTCACAGGTATTTAATTTTCCGAAAGTCGAAAGAGAAAGTAGAGTAATTTTATGTACTCTGCTGACGATGTCAGTGATTATTAAACCTACTTTAACATTAACAACGCACTAACAAAACACCGTTGTAATCACACCAGCAGGGGCGAACTCGGATAAGGGCGCTCCTTATCAAATAAACTGTAATAAGAATGCCGTGCTTGTGTACTGATATCACACACTGATATTCTGGCAACAACTGATTTTCATTGGGAATTATCTATGGCAAATTAAACAACCTATTGTTACCACAGAAGTTGAATGGAAATATGCAGTTGAGTATTTAGTCGTCAACCTTGATCCTCTATTAAATTATGCGAGAGGATGACTTGTGTCGTTTGAAAATAAAATACTAGGGCCAGATAACGAAGTAAACAATGCTGTGATAGTAACAGTAATAGTTGCGTACGGCCTTTAGGGTCTCATTGCATGTGTAAAGACCAATAATTTATTTTAGTTTGACAAGCTCATAATAATAATCTGGACAAACATATATTAGTTTGGCAAACATCCTTGGCTAGGATAACTACACATACAGTAACACACTGTTTAAAAGGTGATTGATACCAGAAAAAAAGTTTGCACCTGTACCATGTAAATAAGTAACATTTCATTAAAAAATAAACGAAAAGGTCGGAGGCATGGTATTCGGCTACAGAAAATTGTTCGTGTTTAAATTCTCATCAATAATTAATTTTAATTATGTTGTACCACATTTTGCATGTAAATAAAAATAAACCGTAGCATCAAAAGCATCGCTATTTCAGGAAAAACCAAATGAGAAAAAAATTAACTACCAGTTCCCTTATACAATGTACAAAAACACTAATTTATTTGTTTAAAAGTTTTGAATATATTTGCAAGGATGAAACATTATTTTTAAATAACTTACCCATAAAAACGGGCAATTATTATAACAACTTTTACTGTTAAAAATGGCCTCTACCATTTAAAAACTTCAGTTAACAGATCTGCAGAAACAAGCAAGATAGTCGGTGAGAACTAGTTCATTTCGCAAATGCTATATCGTATGACTGCAACAAGTGATTATTATAATAAAGACGTCAAAATAATAAGCACACAGATTATTATTAATTAATTTTTACATAAATATGTCCAATTTATTTACAGCGCAAACAATCTGCCGTGGGAGAGAAGCGCTCGAGAAAGCCTTCGCTTTCGACTGCCGAATGCCACTGAACATATCTCCCTAGTACTGTACTGTCGGGCACACTTTTAAACTAATCTGTCATTTTTTAATGTGCAATGCCCAAAAATTGTAGGAATAATACGTTATGTAGTTGTGCTGTCAGTTGCCTTGGTAAGACTAGTGTTACGAGACACTTGAAACACACACTCTAGAACGACGATTCACCCAAGCCGTTTTAGTAACATAACATAGAAGGGTAGCACGTGGCGTAATATTTTGAGACTGCAGCAGTGCATGCATGCGTGCGTGTGGCACCCCCGCTGGCAGGAAGGCTTCTTACAAGAGCGGTGCCATTATATCCAGACATTTCAAGCCCCCTGGCGGACTTGGCTACAAGACAGTTGGCACAAGTCTGTTCTGAACGCACGCCATTCAGGCTACATAATTTTGCGGTAGCACGATTTCGAACGCTAAACGCCAATAAATATCACATACTCGACGCATCTGGTGTTATATATTTATAATTATAGCCTAGCTGTTATATTGTTGTATTATCCATCGGCACAGATTCCATTGCAGGTGATAACGCGAGTTCAAGAAAAACAAAATAAACACGAGTGCTCGATAAATTACAGGTATTTGGTACACATATTAAATGAAGAAAAATTTAACTAATCGCAATTGTACATATTAATTTTGTTTACCATATACCAGCAAGCAATACCATAGGTATTGCTTGCTGCCGCGACCCAATTTAAAAGCGTGCTACTCTCTCTCACACACACACACTCTCTCTCTCTCTCTCTCTCTCGCTATCTCTCCGCTCTCTTACTCGTGCACACTCTCGCCCACTCTGAGAGAGATTTGAGACTCCCACCGTTCTTGATACTTCGAGCGCTATCGGTATTGTTTCTGAGACGGAAAAAGAAACAAATTGTGATAAATATTTGCCTAATGGTTTCTCCTTCAATTTTCCATAATAAATGAACCATGTTTTCTGAAGTGTCAACTCAATGCGATTGCACTTCCGATTTAATTTATTCCACAATTTTACTATTGATTGTAAAACAAATAATCTACCATAAGCATTAAAGGTACCATAATCTTTAATTTTATGTACGGGGTGAAAATTTATTTTATGCTATGCATTTTGCAATTACAACAATTGCTTTCAAAATAACAAACTTGTGGATTACTATTAACAAGAAACACATACCTGAAATTTTAAAATTTAATGTCAGAACAATATGGCTACTAAAGAGGGTACTAAATAAAATAAATAGTGAACGTGGTTGTTCTCTCTTCCTTTCGCGCAATCTCCCTTGAAATATGTTAGCAAACGGTTCTGCCTATAAGACTTTTGGGCAGCTCTTAAAAGTGCTCTTGTTATACACCGGAGAGCCAAAAAAACTGGTATAGGCGCGCGTATGCAAATAACAGAAGTATGGAACCAATCAGAGTAACGCGATGCCGTCGGCAGCGCCTTTATAAGACAACAAACGTCTGGCAAAGTTGCTAGATCGGTTACTGCTGCTACAATGGCAGGTTATCAAGATTGAAGTGAGTTTAAACGTGGGGATATAGTCAGCGCACGAGAGATGGGACATAACATCTCCGAGGTAGCGATAAAATTTGGATTTTCACGTACGACAATTTCACGAGTGTTCCGTAAATATCGGGAATCCGGTGAAACATCAAATCTTCGACATCGCTGCGGCCAGAAAAATATCGTGAACGAACGGGACAAACGACGACTGACGAGAATCATTAAACGTGACAGACGTGCTACCCTTTCTCAAATTGGCGCAGATTTCAATGCTGGGATATCAACAAGTGCCAGCGTGCGAACTATTCAACGGACCATCATTGATATGGGCTTTCGGAGCCGAAGGCCTACTCGTGTACCGTTGTTGACTGCACGACACAAAGCTTTANGGCATCAACAAGTGACAGCGTGCGAACTATTCAAAGGACCATCATTGATATGGGCTTTCGGAGCCGATGGCCTACTCGTGTACCGTTGTTGACTGCACGACACAAAGCTTTACGCCTCGCCTGGGCCCGCCAACAGTGTCATTGGAGTGTTGATGACTGGAAACACGTTGCCTGGTCTGACGAGTCTCATTTCCAATTGTATCGGGCGGATGGACGTGTACGAGTATGGAGACATCCTCATGAACCCATGTACCCTACATGTCAACAAGAGATTCTTCAAGTTGGTGGAGGCTCTGTCATGGTATGGGGCGTGTGCAGTTGGCGTGAAATGGGACCCCTGATACGTCTAGATACGACTCTAACAGGTGATTGACACGTAAGCTTCTTGTCCAATCACCTGCACCTATTCATGTCCATTGTGTATTCCGACGGACGTGGACAATTCCAGCAGGACAATGCGACACCCCACACGTCGAGAGTTGCTACCGAGTGGCTCCAGGAACACTCTTCTGACTTTAGACACATCCAATGACCACCTAAATCACCAGATATGAACATTATTGAGCATATCTGGGATGCCTTGCAACATGCTCTTCAGAAGAGATTTCCACCGCCTAGAACTCCTATGGATTTGTGGACTGCGCTGCAGGATTCATGGTGTGAAATATCTCCTGCATACCTTCAAACATTAGTCGAGTCCATGCCACGTCGTCTTGCGGCACTTCTGCGTGCTCGCGAGGGCCCTACACGATATTAGGCAGGTGTACCAGTCTTTTTGGCTCTTCAGTGGATATAAACTGCAAATATTGTATACGACTATACACACAAGTAGAAAAAACTGAATATTGAACTTAGCTAAATTTTAATCATAATAATGTATTGAATGTACGAAATGATTACTTAAATTCATGCAAATACCATAAATGCACGAAAAATTTCCTCAAACTTGATTATTAAAATTTATAATATAATTTTCATTTAAAAGGCTATTACTGTAAGTGTAGTACAACGAATAAAAAACCATTTATCTTTAACTTTAGCGATCTATACACGAGCTAAACATTTTATATTGTAAAAAAATTATGCCTTTCCGAATTTTTTTCGCTTACACTATATTCAATGAAATATGTAGGTAACGCTAAAAGCAATAAAGCGTTTCACTTTCTCATTTTATTACACGGTTTAATGCGGCGCTGCTTGTTACAGAGAGTTTGTACAACTTATTGATATTGTATTGTAAATCAAAGTGGTGAGAATCTCCTCATGCCTTGAGGAAGCATCCCTTTATGAGTACAACTGTGAATAGAGACTGTGTTGTTTTTCACTGTTAACAGTATACGAGTTTTAGTTGATANATCCCTTTATGAGTACAACTGTGAATAGAGACTGTGTTGTTTTTCACTGTTAACAGTATACGAGTTTTAGTTGATATTGCTCTGTTAATAAAGTAATTAGGTGCTTGCGCTTGTTATAGTTCTGCAAAAATCGTAGTTCAGTAAGTAATCTAAAACAAGTTTGTGGATTGTACTATGATTCAGACCTAAATCTTAACTACTGGCGATATTTTCAGTACGCAATTCAGTCTAATTCTATTATGTATGATGCATTGTCAACGTGCAAGTAACTGCTTAGCCAAGCATTTTCCCAATTTTTAACCTTCTTTGTCAACACGATGTTACACTGGGTACATTTGGTCTGTTAGCTCTCTTTAAATGTCTGGAGTTAAATAAAGTTCCATATACTGTGATGTATAATTTTTTTTATAAAAAATTTGTTCTCGTAACGTAAATTTTATAGAAGGAAATATTCGTATTAGTCGCGTATTACATTCCGCAGATCGTACAAACTCTTTGGCGTTTTCGTTTCACGGTCACCTCAACCCACGAGGACATTAATGTAACTACCGTCAGTACTAATGGCCTCTACGGATTGTTCTGCATGAGATGGCTTTGTAGTTGCCGTGAGATTTTATTTGCGATAGGCATTTT
>NQII01002113.1:351977-380454 GCA_002778355.1 Clitarchus hookeri | reverse complement strand
AAAAAAAAACAAACTGCCCAAGTGTTTATGTATACAGTGTTATTTCCACCAGAAAAAGCAAGTGATTTAACATCAACTGAATTCCAACAAGCAACTGATTTCACCAGTGAATTTACTTTTTTTGTAACAGCGTTACACACTGAAGACTCTTTGCCTTACCGCGCTGCCCGCCGTTCATTACGAAAACGTCCTTACGCCCTCACTTTTTCCTCGGTAATTATTTTATTTTAGAAGGTCTGTTTACAGATTCTGTCACGTGCTTTTTCGTAGCGTTGAGATGCCCCGTCTGATCCGCTATTTGAGAACCTCGTAAAGACCAACATCTTTGTCGACATTGAGCCACCGCTACGTGGGCTGTCGTCGTGGTGCTCCTGCTTCCTCCCCAGTTCACCAAATCGTCGTCTGCTTTGCAGTTAATTACGATAATACGAATCCTTAAAAAACATTGTTTCCGTTTCCACGTATTAATTCAGATTATTAATTAGTATCGTTCCTGTTTGCGTACAGTTCCGAAACCCCTCATGCTGCCATCGTATCAGCGAGAGCCGGTGAGCTGCAGAAACGAGACGCCAATTTCCTGTTCGCAACTTACATCTTCATCGTTTTTGCTCGTGTCGATATGTACAGCACATCGCATGAATTTTGTTTTTACACCTTTTATTGCTATTTTTACTTGCTCGCATCAAATCCACATTTCAATCACTCTAGCTTTATCAGTATCGCTGCTTTACAACAAGTTCGTCATAAAATTTAATTTCGAAAAAAATGTGTTTTATAAAAACACCTAGCTTCAATATCAACTTTTTTTCATAACATGAATACGTATGTCATACCATTAAAAAAAATCAATTTCACACTGTCACGCAATAACGGATGTATATGTGCTCGAGGAAACGAAGCAGCTAGACTGCGCGCTTTCCATTACTACTGACCAGGTTCGTTTCTTGACAGGTCCAATCCCAGATTTTTTCATCATGTGACATGCATAAGCAATAGACAACTGGTTTCGATATAAAAAAATTATACCGCATAAGCATTCTTATGGTGGTCTCTGTGGTATCGCTGTAAAAAAAATGCTCGTTACGAACATTGCTTTTCACGTACGATATATTTTCTCAGGATACTCTCTTTTCTCACACCATTATCATTCTTACATTTCTATCCACAAGTTTTTTTTACATACTCTTATTGTTTTACATGTCTTCTGTTTGCAGTAAATTTTATTTGAGGTTTTATCCCAGGTGACTCGAGACGCCATGTCCGACAGTAAAGTCCCGTACACTTTTTCTTTCGCTGCTTATTCGTCTCAGGTGAGAATGTTGTCACCACCAGTTTCTTTTTGCGAATTTTGTGTATCTCTTCACAATATTGGGTTGCACGATGAGCGTCAATGCCCGCATAATCGCCTGAATGGGGAAAAGCACATTTGCGATCTTTGCGGTGCAACGATAAGTANGATGAGCGTCAATGCCCGCATAATCGCCTGAATGGGGAAAAGCACATTTGCGATCTTTGCGGTGCAACGATAAGTAGGAAAGATAATCTGGACAAACACCTCATATCATGCACGGGTAATGTTAAGCAGGGGGCAACCACACAACGTAAATTTTGTAGTGCGATCTTCACAAATCTAAGCAGTGCACGAAGACATGAGGCAGGGTGTTATCAAAACCCTATAAATAATACTTTTACGTGTATATGAAATGTGGTAGAGGGTTTACCAAGGCCCGACAACCTCACGACTCACAGAAGAGAAGGTGATGCGCCTACCACTGCTCCGCCCGCTATGCACCCGTGACTCGCTGCGCAGCCTATATAAGACCCAGCCATCCCGAGGATTGTTGCCGCAGCAGGAAAGCCTGCAGGCCACGGGTTCGTGGAAGCGGAGACTGCTATTAGTGTGAATTTAAAAACTTCCGTAGCCGAAAGCACGAGCGGGAAGCGAAAGATATATGTATGTACTCGGAAAAAATGCGTGAAAATTCAATTAGTTAGCTGAAAGAGGAATTACGAGATCAAGGTCCAATTAACATTAGTTTGTGGCTAGAATGTGATTAGGTAAAACCAAAGATATTCGACGAGTGGTCAGATAGGAAGACGTTCAAAACTAAAAACATTTCCATATACGAGGTTAGCGATATCGAAGGTGCTGTGGCGGCCAGCATCGAGAAAATATGTACTGAAGAGACACAATGTAAAGAAAGGGGATAGGGATGGACTTTGTCAGAAATCAACCACATACAGCTCCGCATAAATAAATTGGACCCACTGAGAGCATCGTCAGATATCAATTTGCTCGAATTGATCAAGAACAAGCTCGCAACAATAAATCCACAGAATGGTGAGCATCAAGTGTGTTTCAAGTGGGCAATTTTAGGACGTGTCGTTGGAGGCGGGAACCGTGAACACGTTGATCGGGCGGTATGAAGCACTAGAAACAAAATTTGAATTTAGAGGTCTGGAGTTCCCCACCCCGATGCACCAAATTAAATATTTCAAAATAATTTTCCAGGATTGTCGCTAAACGTGTACGGTCTGGGCGAGGACGAAATAATGCCACTACGTGTGGTAAAAAAATAAAACGTTAGTCATTATGTCCTCATCCTCACCACCGAAAATAATAATTTCCACCACTGCTACATTAAGATATTCGAACGAATGGTGCGNATTATGTCCTCATCCTCACCACCGAAAATAATAATTTCCACCACTGCTACATTAAGATATTCGAACGAATGGTGCGATCCCATCTGACAGCCCACGGCCATGAAGTATATATTTGCAAAGAGGAGTTTTACATTTAATCACGATTTGCCATGAAATTCCTGGCTGACAGGGCAGCAGTGTTTGGACGAAGACATGAAATACTGCAACGCACATTCACCAGTGCGCGCCGAGATGCCTCAGCCAGGCCAAGACGACAGCCACCCCGTCCTTAAATTTAAAAAAATTAGTTTTGCGGAAAAAATGCCCATTGTCGAGTATGCGGATTTCCATAGTATTCTAAAGCTAATTCACACGTGTCAAACAGATCCCAACCGTTCATTTACAACCTTATCAAAAACACAAGGTACAGAGTTTTTTGTATTTACGTAAAAACTGATATAGGCTATTCAGGTTTAAGTGAGCCCTTTTGAAAGCCCTCTCATTGGGAACAATAGTCAATAAATATAATTTATTTTAGTTTTAGACGTTAGCTTCCAAGTCCTGTGGAATATACACACTGTGTTTATCGCTACTTTCAAAGAAATATTTATTTAAATAGGTGGTTAAAAGATTAAATATGGNCGCTACTTTCAAAGAAATATTTATTTAAATAGGTGGTTAAAAGATTAAATATGGCTAAAAGGAAAAAGCAACTAGGGCCTCAAAAATACTTACTTTACCATGAACGGCCTGTAATGATGTAATTGCTGCAGCCATGACCTCTACACTGTCCACATAACCTAAAGTGTACAAGGGACACGNATTATGTCCTCATCCTCACCACCGAAAATAATAATTTCCACCACTGCTACATTAAGATATTCGAACGAATGGTGCGGTCCCATCTGACAGCCCACGGCCATGAAGTATATATTTGCAAAGAGGAGTTTTACATTTAATCACGATTTGCCATGAAATTCCGGGCTGACAGGGCAGCAGTGTTTGGACGAAGACATGAAATACTGCAACGCACATTCACCAGTGCGCGCCGAGATGCCTCAGCCAGGCCAAGACGACAGCCACCCCGTCCTTAAATTTAAAAAAATTAGTTTTGCGGAAAAAATGCCCATTGTCGAGTATGCGGATTTCCATGGTATTCTAAAGCTAATTCACACGTGTGAACCAGATCCCAACCGTTCATTTACAACCTTATCAAAAACACAAGGTACAGAGTTTTTTGTATTTACGTAAAAACTGATATAGGCTATTCAGGTTTAAGTGAGCCCTTTTGAAAGCCCTCTCATTGGGAACAATAGTCAATAAATATAATTTATTTTAGTTTTAGACGTTAGCTTCCAAGTCCTGTGGAATATACACACTGTGTTTATCACTACTTTCAAAGAAATATTTATTTAAATAGGTGGTTAAAGGATTAAATATGGCTAAAAGGAAAAAGCAAGTAGGGCCTCAAAAAAACTTACTTTACCATGACCGGCCTGTAATGATGTAATTGCTGCAGCCATGACCTCTACACTGTCCACATAACCTAAAGTGTACGAGGGACACAACGTGGAAAAGTATTTATGAACACAACTGTAGATATTGGGAGAAATGTGAAGAATACATATATATGCCACCTCAAAGTCGATTATACCGCCCACTCCAGCCGGACATGTGAGGTACAAGCAGGTGACGACGTGATGTTATTGCGCCACTACATTCAGACAAAACAATCGTCAAATGAGAGACCACAACCAGTTCACCGGCTGTTATATTGGAGCTGCATGTGACGAGTGTAACCTGCTTCGCCGCCGCCGCAAGAAACTCATAGTATTCTTCCATAACCTGAGCTACGACGAATATTTTATCACCTAACAGCTAGGCTGTGATACTAAAAGTATTTTCACCATTCCACACACACGGGAGAAATGTATTACATTTCTCAAGCAGCTGGGCGATCGTTTTCCCCTGAACTTTGTGGATACGTTTCGTTTTATGGCCCGCAGTCAACCATCCCTCGCCGAGTTTTTGCCACAAAATAAATTTAACAACACTGCCAGATTTTTTAGTGCCAACCAACCGCCACTCGTCACGCATGGAGGTGTATTTCCCTGTGATTATGTAGACAGCTGGGAAAAGTTGGACGANTAACAACACTGCCAAATTTTTTAGTGCCAACCAACCGCCACTCGTCACGCATGGAGGTGTATTTCCCTGTGATTATGTAGACAGCTGGGAAAAGTTGGACGAGCCGCAATTGCCCACGAAAGAGGATTTATATAAAAGGCTGTTGGATTCAGGGATAACAGAGGACGATTATGTGCATGCGGAGACCGCATGGCAAGAATTTAATTGTACTACATCGGAGGAGAATACAGCGATCTATATCTTAAGACGGACATGTTTATAGCCACGTACGAGCTTGACTGTGCCCATTTGGTCAGCGCCCCGGGGTTCACATTCTATGGCATGTTAAAAACGACTGTGTAAATCGTGAGCTACTCGCCAATTATGACATGCATACGTTTATTGAGAATGGAACTCGTGGTGGCGTGACCCAGTGTATAATGCGACATGCGGTGCCAAATAACATCTGTGCGCCGGAAGCATATGGTCCAAGCAAGCCCACCACATTTTTGCAATATCTAGACGCCAGTAACCTTTATGAATGTGCCAGATCACTGCCATTGCCAATACGCAAATTCAGGTGGGNTGGTCAGCGCCCCGGGGTTCACATTCTATGGCATGTTAAAAACGACTGTGTAAATCGTGAGCTACTCGCCAATTATAACATGCATACGTTTATTGAGAATGGAACTCGTGGTGGCGTGACCCAGTGTATAATGCGACATGCGGTGCCAAATAACATATGTGCGCCGGAAGCATATGGTCCAAGCAAGCCCACCACATTTGTGCAATATCTAGACGCCAGTAACCTTTATGAATGTGCCAGATCACTGCCATTGCCAATACGCAAATTCAGGTGGGNTTGCAATATCTAGACGCCAGTAACCTTTATGAATGTGCCAGATCACTGCCATTGCCAATACGCAAATTCAGGTGGGTCAACACCAACATCGATGTCACGGGCGTGCCTGACGATGGTAACGCCGGGTACATCCTAGAGGTTGACGTCGAGTACCCCGCAGCCCTGCACGAGGAACAACGTGATTTGCCGTTCCTACCAGTTAACAAGTGTACCCCTGGCTCCAATCATCCGAAACTGATGACAACTCTAGAAAATAATTAACACTATATCGTACATTACCGCAACTTGAAACAGGCGCTGGATCACGGATTGAGACTCGTTAATATTTACCGTATGCTCAAGTTCGAGCAAGAAGCACGGTTGAAGCCTTACATAGAACTCAACACTACGAAGCGACAGGTGGCTACCAACGACTTTGAAAAATAATTCTTTGAATTATCTAACAATGCAATATTCGGAAAATTAATGGAGAATAAAAGAAAACGACAAAAATTAGAGCTGGTGTGCAGAGAAAAGTGACTTAAAAAACTGGTAGCCAAGTCAACATTCCTTCACCGAATAATTTATGATGAATCTTCTTCTGTCCTCCAGCTGCTGCATAAATTCATACTCTTTGATAAGCCTATCTATACAGGGTTCACTGTCCTCGAATTATCGCAAATTTTAATGTATAGTTTTCATTATGACGTGATGAAGGCTTGGTACGGGGAAGACCNACTGTCCTCGAATTATCGCAAATTTTAATGTATAGTTTTCATTATGACGTGATGAAGGCTTGGTACGGGGAAGACCATGAACTCCTGTACATGGATACCGAATCGTACATGTTGCAGATTCGAACCCCGGACTTTTACCACGGTTTAGCCAGCGATCTCAGATTGATAGATAAATTTGATACCAGCGCCACGCGCCCCTGTTACTAATGGTTGGGAAATTCGAAGATGGGGACATTATGACCGAATTCTTAGGGATACGTGCAAAATTATATTAATATAAATGCAACGGGAAAGTTACATAAAGAGAGAAAGGTTTTAAAAAATGCGTTGTAAAATATAAAATTAGTTTTAATGATTTAATTTCTGTTGTGGAGAAGCACCCTTACGATGCGAGTTAATGTCCGCACTTTAAGGTTGCACAAGCACAAATTGTATTCCGAGTGCATCAATAAGATGATTCTGACATGGAAGGACGATAAGAGGCAACTGCAGGAAGACTGCATTCACACTCTTCGTTATGAGTACGATAGCGAAATGTAAATATATAAATATAATTACAACTATTGTAGCCCGTGCAAGAAAATATTTTTTTTTATCTTGTCTGGCGTGTCGCTCACTTACCTCGCGTATAAGAGATAATTACAGAAATAAAGTGATTAAAAAATAATTGTTTCAAAAAGAACAAATTGAATTATTTTACAAGTAACTTAGAAGAGAACAAAAATAATAAAAAATAATGGTTTTTCAAACAACAAAAAAAATCAGTTAAATATTTTTTACAATTAAAAACTTATTTTAAAACTTATTAAAAATCAAAATACGTCTATTGAATACTCATTTTTACAATAGAGCATTTATTTAAAAAACTTTAATAAACGGATTATCTTGATAAAAGTAAAGAAACACATACACAGAATAAATATTTTTATACGCCATTTATTTAAAATAGAGCCAATAAATAGAAAACAGCACATTGTCCATATAAAAANACTGTCCTCGAATTATCGCAAATTTTAATGTATAGTTTTCATTATGACGTGATGAAGGCTTGGTACGGGGAAGACCTGGAACTCCTGTACATGGATACCGAATCGTACATGTTGCAGATTCGAACCCCGGACTTTTACCACGGTTTAGCCAGCGATCTCAGATTGATAGATAAATTTGATACCAGTGGGTACCCCGCCACGCGCCCCTGTTACTAATGGTTGGGAAATTCGAAGATGGGCACATTATGACCGAATTCTTAGGGATACGTGCAAAATTATATTAATATAAATGCAACGGGAAAGTTACATAAAGAGAGAAAGGTTTTAAAAAATGCGTTGTAAAATATAAAATTAGTTTTAATGATTTAATTTCTGTTGTGGAGAAGCACCCTTACGATGCGAGTTAATGTCCGCACTTTAAGGTTGCACAAGCACAAATTGTATTCCGAGTGCATCAATAAGATGATTCTGACATGGAAGGACGATAAGAGGCAACTGCAGGAAGACTGCATTCACACTATTCGTTATGAGTACGATAGCGAAATGTAAATATATAAATATAATTACAACTATTGTAGCCCGAGCAAGAAATTTTTTTTTTTATCTTGTCTGGCGTGTCGCTCACTTACCTCGCGTATAAGAGATAATTACAGAAATAAAGTGATTAAAAAATAATTGTTTCAAAAAGAACAAATTGAATTATTTTACAAGTAACTTAGAAGAGAACAAAAATAATAAAAAATAATGGTTTTTCAAACAACAAAAAAAATCAGTTAAATATTTTTTACAATTAAAAACTTATTTTAAAACTTATTAAAAATCAAAATACGTCTATTGAATACTCATCTTTACAATACAGCATTTATTTAAAAAACTTTAATAAACGGATTATCTTGATAAAAGTAAAGAAACACATACACCGAATAAATATTTTTATACGCCATTTATTTAAAATAGAGCCAATAAATAGAAAACAGCACATTGTCCATATAAAAAAAATTAAGAGTCATATCGTTTATATTGTGTTTGATTACTTTAGAAGAAGACTGTCACATGTAAGGCTAAACAGTTCACGAATGATTGTAAGCATTAGCTTCTTGCGAAGTGCAACACAAGTCTCTGGATCATGACGATGTCCATCGTCTCAATCACTCAATCACTGGTCCACGGCTCGTCATCACAACACTGCACATCACGTTCTTCTTTAACAGTTGACTCTACCACGTCTCCCTTACCAATAGCATCCCGTCTTTCAACAGCAGCAGATGATCCTGCATTGGTGATGGAACTAGCACCGTTAGTCCTGGGAGTACATGTCGCTGCTCTACGACGATTGTGAGTATGTGAAGATTTGTTTCCCGAGCTCGATGCAAAAACATCCATGGTGGGTACCGACACGAGTGACTGGCGTCGACGATGCACTCGACTGCGTCAGGTCATCTGGCTGGCAGCATCCTTCTTGGACTTAGATTGCTGGGAGCACACCGATGATTCATGCCCCGCCTGGGACAGCTCCACGGCACAGTCCGGCACATGGATGGTAGTGTGAGTAGTGTGAGCAAGTGTAGGGCGGATAATTTGGTTCACAGTGCAGGGCAGCTGTGTCTGCGGCATCATGCGGGANGAGTAGTGTGAGCAAGTGTAGGGCGGATAATTTGGTTCACAGTGCAGGGCAGCTGTGTCTGCGGCATCATGCGGGATACAATACATGTCGATCCACCTGGACAATCCACTTGAACCGGCATTGGTTCGTAGACGATTAGAAAATGTGCGAATGGTCAGTGCTGCATAAGACCGCCATCGTAGGTCTCGGTGTAGGTGTGCATGTATCCATCTTNGAGTAGTGTGAGCAAGTGTAGGGCGGATAATTTGGTTCACAGTGCAGGGCAGCTGTGTCTGCGGCATCATGCGGGACACAATACAGGTCGATCCACCTGGACAATCCACTTGAACCGGCATTGGTTCGTAGACGATTGGAAAATGTGCGAATGGTCAGTGCTGCATAAGACCGCCATCGTAGGTCTCGGTGTAGGTGTGCATGTATCCATCTTCTGCAATGGAACTGAATTCAATGCCACCGTAGTCAGGCTTGGCGCTTGCATAAATGTTCGTTTGACAGAACATTGCCATCGTGACGAATGGACCACTGCACCACGAATAAATGATCGCACGTTTATTTTTTTAGACTTTTATTAGGGATGTGGATAAAGAGTGCCACCACATAACTCATATTCTCTTACATTTTGGGTGACTTCGTGTCTAGTCGAAACTGATCGATTCACGTTCCAAAAACGAGGCGCACCATTTGCGCAGCATCTGTGCGTTCCTGCATGCGTATGGCCAGTCATTTTCTGACCTGTCGCAGACGTGTCACTGCTGGTCATCGTAAAGTTTCGTCAGCTTTCACAGCGAAGGACAGCCATACTCAAAAAGTACATCGATGATTTCANGTTTCGTCAGATTTCACAGCGAAGGACAGCCATACTCAAAAAGTACATCGATGATTTCAACTTCGTTTTTGCAAAAGTCGCTCAGCCATTTTTTCTGTTCGGTCACACCACATAAATCCACCATTGCAGGTGCTGCATCGGCAAGATACGTAGTACATTTTATACTTAATGGTATGGAATCTTGCCTTTATCCCACACCAGTTTGTGGTAGTACTTGGTGAGACAGTCGTTCGTCTTCTTACTTTTCTCGTCCAATAGTTTCCTCGAATGCGAAGGATGGAATGAGCGCATGCACATTTTCCATTGTCGTCGTGGGACACTGCGATCTCTTTGAGCACATAGTTACTCTGGCTCTTGAAGTCTTGCAGATTACAGTACTTCTCGAAGGACAAATACAAACAGAAATGAGAACTGGAGGTAAACATACTTATATACATGCTTTGCTCCTCTGTCTTGCAAAAGTAAACAGTACACAGCTCTGTTCGCAGGCATGCTTCCCTTGGAAATAATTTCTATATGACAATCCACCACACCATTTTGAACTCGCTCTTTTTGTTTGGAAATATCGAAGACCATCAAGGGTGCCATTCTGAGAAATCTTTCAGGATTCAGAACGGTGTAGGACTAGCGCCCATAGAAGGACGGCTGAAATGTAAATGTAAATCCTTNGTAAACATACTTATATACATGCTTTGCTCCTCTGTCTTGCAAAAGTAAACAGTACACAGCTCTGTTCGCAGGCATGTTTCCCTTGGAAATAATTTATATATGACAATCCACCACACCATTTTGAACTCGCTCTTTTAGTTTGGAAATATCGAAGACCATCAAGGGTGCCATTCTGCGAAATCTTTCAGGATTCAGAACGGTGTAGGACTAGCGCCCATAGAAGGACGGCTGAAATGTAAATGTAAATCCTTNAGAAATCTTTCAGGATTCAGAACGGTGTAGGACTAGCGCCCATAGAAGGACGGCTGAAATGTAAATGTAAATCCTTCTTTGTCGAAGAAGACGTTCAAATCGATGTACGGATAGCTTTCGTCAATCAAAAATACTTTAATGTTATGGATCTTACAATGTTCGAAGGTCGATTTGTCCACCGAAATGCTGTGCAGCTTGTTCGTTTGAAATACCGTTATGATGTAGCAGGGTTTTTCTGCGCTTGAAAACGTCTTCACGACCCTGTGGTTTCGCATGGCAGACGACAGGACCGGGCAAGTAACCAAACACCTACTCGTGAAGGCTAAGTCGAATATTTTTTTCTTTCTTGATGTACTTCAGTAACTTTTCACATTCGCGGGTGCTTGTAGTCATGTGGAGAACGAACCATTCTATGTTAGTCACGATTACAATGATGGGCTGCAGCTTTTCTCCGGCTCCCAACACTGCCTCCAGATGCGAGGTGCCTAGCTAGCATTATCACCAGTTCATGCTTGGCTCCTATAATTATCTTCCTGTAATCTTCGGCGAAACCCAGTAGCATCCCTAACAGCACATGGCTATCACATGGATTGCCATGGGATAACCTTTTCGGAAATGCAGGATATCAATAAGGTATCATGCAATATCCCTGGGATGTAAACGGATATCCCCGAGTCGTCCAAATGATCATGTTGTGGATTGCTGTAGGACATCAGCGAAGGACGTCCATGGGACATCCGTTGGATATCCTCAATATACCGCAATAAAAATCAAATAGCTATTTAAGTATAAAATCAATATATTTATAGATATCACGAAACAAAGAATCTTCGTTTCTAGTAACAAAAGTTCNAGCTATTTAAGTATAAAATCAATATATTTATAGATATCACGAAACAAAGAATCTTCGTTTCTAGTAACAAAAGTTCATTATGCATTATAAACTGAGGAAGAAGGTGAAAGTACTTTTGGGACATCCATGTAATATCCATACCATAGCTAGGATATATTAAGGTTATTCGGGAAATATATAATATATCCCAGGGACATCCTATGCTGTAAGGGATTGATAGCAGCACACTCACATAGAACGTGTCTTCTGCGAAGATTGGAACTTTTAAGCCATCTTTCACTTCCCAGCCAGCCATTCTTACCATGTCGACATTGTTAGGTCTGAGCGAGAGGTAGAATTTTATGGTGGTGGTTATGCCCACATACCACATTTATTCAATAATAACACCATTAAGTTCGTAAATTACTTGCTCGAAAAGGTGAAGTATACAATTGCGAACGAATGCTGTGGTCGTGGAATGAGCCCTGTCCTCTCTCGTGAGGGTACCTCGGATGCGCAAAATTGATTGCAAGGCAGGATGTAAATACCTTGATGCTGCATTGGGATTCGAACCTTTCGCCCGAGAGCATAGAGGCCTGTTATATACGGTTGGTAGAAGTGCAGCTTAATCTTGTAGATTCTGTCGTCGAATTCTGCCCACTGAGTCATGTTAAATACACTGTTGTTTTCCATACTTCTTCACTTTCAATCCTAGGCTATGTAGAAACTGTTTGTTGGCACGTGTAGTACGCCGATGTCTCGAGCTCTACTGGTCCTGGGCTTGGTGCTGCTCTCGACTTAATGTATTGTTTGGGTACATCGCGAAACTCAGTCCCATCGTTTCAGGTGCAACCACAATAAGATTTCTTCGTTTCTGAAATCTATCTGCTTATCGTCGTAATCGACGATCGTCACGACCACATCGTGCACGCTCTTCGCGATCACAGAAACGTTAATTATGCTTTTCGGAACTTCGACCAGTTTATAACCTGGTGGAGCCATCGGTGCGAACTTATGCAGTGTATTGCTGCTTTTAGCATTGACGTAGCAGCCACTCACTAAATTGCAGATAATTTTCATCACTTTCACAAAAAATATGTTTACAGGTCGCGAGAATTCGTGCATTTTGTTGGCTTCGTATATTTGCGGCTTGAACCTTGAGCATGGGCCCGATGGTATTCCTGTCAGTGAAATCGTTATCGGCACTGCAAAAGATTTCTGCCTTCAGCATGTTTCTGTTATCATGCAGTTCGAAAGCCATGCCCGATGGCACAGAATTCTTGACGGAATCGGCAAAGTCCTTCAGTTTGTGTGCGCTGGTGAGAATGCTTATTTCCTGCATGTACCCTGCCACTGTATACCGGAGATATTCTTCATGTATCTTCGCAATTCGGGTGGAGGATGCGAATTACAGAAACTGTCATTATATATCCCACGTTTGGTACATTTGACCTAAGTTACCCAATGCGTACCGGGTCCAGCTGATGTTTCCAAGTTGATTACAGGGCATTCGTCACTTTTGTGTTTATGGGCCAAAGCATCTCGCATGAACACTCCGCGAAAGTTATGTATCTTTCATTTGCATGTAAACAGTGCCAAATCCAGGTTTGTGAGCTGCTGTTTTGGTAGAGATTTTATAAGCANTCCAGCTGATGTTTCCAAGTTGATTACAGGGCATTCGTCACTTTTGTGTTTATGGGCCAAAGCATCTCGCATGAACACTCCGCGAAAGTTATGTATCTTTCATTTGCATGTAAACAGTGCCAAATCCAGGTTTGTGAGCTGCTGTTTTGGTAGAGATTTTATAAGCACCTTTTCCTGCTGGGACACTTTTTCTTTCTCGCACCTCTTCATCCGCTTTGGTAGGGTTGTTGTATGTAAAGTCCTTCACATTTTTGCTACCTATGGTGATAGCTTCCAGTTTATGGCTGTGGTGGCCATTTTACTCCCATTGTTTTTGTTCGTGCGAGGCTCGTTTCACTGCACTAACGATATTATTTATGGCCCTGGCAATACCACCTAGAGCACCGATAGCAGGTATCATAGTAGGAAGGTATCATCCTTTTTTTTTCTTCGCTATCCTCTTGGAACAACGTATCGCTTTCTTCTCCCGCATGCCCAATTTTACCTTGGCCTTCATCGAATTGGAAACACCCCACATGGCTATTTTTCACCGAGTCTGGTGACGAGTGCAAGTCGTATTTTGTCTGTCCTATGCGCGAGTACCTTGTCTGCCTGGCACCTCATTTGTAGATACTTGTTCTGGGAATATGCGATATTGTGCCACTTGCACGCCTCTTCCAGTATGTTGATGCCCAAATCGCAGCATGCCAGCCTTTTAGCTAGCTTGGTACCTGGCCTGCAGTACCTATACTCTGGGAATATACAGCTCAAAAGATAGAAAGGTAGCTTGGAAGCATATCGAAGATTACTCTTCTAAATTTGATATTTCTTCTACAAGTCATCACACATTACTGCGCCACAAACCGATGTATACCCTACCTTTATATTTTTCGTTTGAGTATCATGGAGATAATAAAGCAAGATGTTAGTCTTCATGTCCACATCACCAAGGAAGATGTACAAACCTCATGCGATGCATGCAATGCTGTTNCCTCATTTGTAGATACTTGTTCTGGGAATATGCGATATTGTGCCACTTGCACGCCTCTTCCAGTATGTTGATGCCCGAATCGCAGCATGCCAGCCTTTTAGCTAGCTTGGTACCTGGCATGCAGTACGTATACTCTGGGAATATACAGCTCAAAAGATAGAAAGGTAGCTTGGAAGAATATCGAAGATTACTCTTCTACATTTGATATTTCTTCTACAAGTCATCACATATTACTGCGCCACAAACCGATGTATACCCTACCTTTATATTTTTCGTTTGAGTATCATGGAGATAATCAAGCAAGATGTTAGTCTTCATGTCCACATCACCAAGGAAGATGTACAAACCTCATGCGATGCATGCAATGCTGTTGCCCAATACTGCGAGAGGACTCATTTGAGGGTCATTGGGCTATATCAAGGCATGTTCAGCATTTTGGAGGAACCGAATGACCTTGGTTTCGAGAATGTGTACCTATAATCCAAATTGCTCCAGCAACCGAAATACCAACATCTAGTAAGAGTACTACAGACTGTGGATGGCCTACTATATTACCCTTCCAGTGATAGCGAATATGTTGTGCCACCAAGTAACCTATTGCCGAATTCTGTGTTTATCTTCGACAATGTAGTATGCGAGAAACAGAATTGCATTCAACAATACTTTAGCATGGGATGGCATGCGAGTTTGGACTATGTGTACTTTAGTGAAACTTATTCGCATTTACTCGTGTTGTTTCGAATGGAAGATACGAATTTGCAGCATGCATACGATGATCACGTCAATACAGATATGACATTCGCATAGTTCAAATATATGTTTTCTTTGTGATGGAACAAGGAGTATAGCATTTTGGTGATCGATAGAAATTCGCAGGTACATAAGGTAAGGTACAGGCATGGCTTCGGTCAGTTTCTAGAAAGACAACTACCATGATTCATTACACCATTTCCAAGTTCGGTCATCGTCTAGGTTACAATGATGATTATGTTGGTTATAAGTTGATGGATACTCGCCTCGCAGCTCTTCGCAGAGTCCTGTCAATTGTTGGACCAAAGATCGAGAGTGTAAAAGATGTTAACATCCAAATTGGCTGTGAAAACCGATGTAGCGAGGGATGGTAAGAATGTGCTGGATTCATGCAATGAGAGACTGGAGAGGATAGAAAATTAACTTTTGGAAAATCGATAGTATATATATGTATATATATACCTGTGTGGTTGCATCTTTATTGCATTCGATTAATAATGGCGGACAGAACCGAACTGACGACTAAGCTGCAACGAGCCATCGAAGCTGTTCGTACGAAATGTCTACTCGCGAATAGTAACAGACTAGCTCTCGAGAACCGAAGGGAAGAGGCTTACAATCCGATCACCAGCCACCTCGCCGAACTTGGTCGACAATTGTAGGAGGATGCTTTGGCTCAGCTGGATACAAAACGCGAAATAAAAGTGGAAGGACCGACACGAAACGTAAATGGAAAATAAGTCTGTAACTGCCTGAATTGGAAAGTGACATCGCTAGCCACAAAGACGATTTGCCTATGATTGATATCCTATGTGCTCTAGAACGGAAACAGACACGACAGCGCAGACCCCATGAGGGCACCCTGGTCGGTCATTACATCGCTTCATACTCCGATGGAAACAGCGACAAGATTTACGGCTTGCGACACCGCGACGATAAATGGTTTCTCGGAAAAAAAAGGAAGTGTTGTTTTTGCCAGGAAGTGTGTTGTAGATCGGCAAATGCAAAGTGAAAATCACGCAAGAGCTATGCGAACTTTTATTTCGTAGGCAGCCTGGACACCACACCGAATCGGATTTACGCAAATACCGATACCTGCTAGAGTCCATTCTTGCTCATTACAGGGACGATATTACGCATCATCGCATCACGGCGATTTAAGGACGCGGCACATGCGAAATTCGGCATTATCGCAGGGTTGTTTCCACGATTGTCTAAAGTTGTTGGATTGGTTCTGCTGCTGCAGAAGATCGATGCTAAATGCAAGCGAGACTGCGTGTGTTGGGACGATCCGAATGAACTGGTGTATAGACTACGACTACTGGTCGCTTCGTAGGCTGCGGGCAACCAGTCCCACACCTACGAGATTATATCCATCATCGATGAACATGTCGAAACTGGCTACTTCATACAATGACAAAAAATACGGTTTCCAAGGAATCGCACAGGTCGGCCGGAGGGAATTATCCTCGGAAAAATTACATCATGAAAGGACAAGATGATATTTATCAATCTGACCTGATCGAAATGCAAGAATTTGCTCATGCGAGTAAAGGCCACTGCTACATTTTAACTTTAATAGTCACGTTTTCCAAGTATGCCTGGGCCAGGCCACTCAAGTCGAATAATGCACATAATGTCACCGAGGCCATGGCAGACATATTGCGCGAAGGATACTTACCAAAAATCTACACACTGGCGATGGTAAGGATAACATTAATGCTACTTACCATGCTCTGGTGAAAATGTACGGTTTAAATCATTATTACACTTACTCTGGGCTCAAGTTCAGCATCGTCGAGCGCTTTTACTGGACTCTAAAAGTCAAACTNTAAATCATTATTACACTTACTCTGGGCTCAAGTTCAGCATCGTCGAGCGCTTTTACTGGACTCTAAAAGTCAAACTATGGAGACGTTTCCCTGCGAACAGAAACTTAAAGTGGCTGGGACAATTGTCGCAACTCTTTTGCGAGTATAATTCTACCATTCATTCTACGACTCGCATGAAGTCCGGAAATGTCAAGGACGACTCGCTGCTTCGGACTGTGTATTCCAACCAGAAGAGGATGGACTCGTGCACATCTAAAGCCAAGATCAGTGACCTGATGCGCATCTCCAAACAGCACCACATTTTCGACAAGGCGTATCGTCACAAATTGCATGCAGAATTCTACAGAGTGATAAGCATAGAACTTATGTATCAGTCCATGTATCACCGCGAGGACCTGTGTGGCTAACCCATCGTAGGATCCTTTACGCAGAGGAGATCCAGCCTACGAAGTTATGCGATGTTTATTTGGTGGGAAATGTGCTGGAACGACATAATGTACATGTGTACGTGAGATAGCTCGGACACTATCTGTGACGACTCCTGGGTCCACGAGAAAAGACATTCTAAAAAAAATTTTAAAATGATTTTTTTATTAAGTGGCGATACGTACATTATTATTTTTAAATTAATGTTTGTTTTACCTTAATTAAAATTTATTTTTCTTTCTTGTATTTGTATGCAATATTATGGGGTTATAAATAGCTATTTGCAGGTACAGACCTGTGAAAAAAAAATTGTAACATTGCTATGTGCAGATTTCAAGGTAATCCATTACTGTGCAAGTGCAGCAATTTTTTAAACTTTGTCAAAGACCTGTCTGTGCATGCTTGCAATACATAACTACTGTTAACATTTTTTTTTATTATTCAGAAAAAAAATTTACTTTGTTTTACAGAGTTTATCGAACAAATGTTTCCCCCGAATTAATGGGATACATCTCAATTACTAAAAAAATGTGGTAATTTTTTTTCACAAATTTTATTTATCAAATTCTTTTGCTATAAACAATTGTCTTATATTGGTTTACATTAAGTATGTAATGTTTTATGTATTGCTGACAAACAATATAATTTTTAATGTTTTTTCCCCTGCATACATGTTACTAAAATATTTTTACATTAATACTAACTCTATTTTTTTCAATGTTTTCTTGATTTAGTGTTCACTTTCTATTTATTCCTTTCATTACTCGTACGTTAACAAGCAAACATAATTTTTTATCACATATATTATCATGATGTATTTATTTCGATTAATTTNCATTACTCGTACGTTAACAAGCAAACATAATTTTTTATCACATATATTATCATGATGTATTTATTTCGATTAATTTAATATTTGCTTTTTTATGTTTAAAATCTATAGGTTTTTTCCCCTGCATTACTCGTACATAGAAAAGCCAGTAAATTGTAAGCCAGTACTCCACTCTCCGGAACCCCCAAGATGGCATTGGGATAACACTTCACCGTACCTGGCTCGAAGTAGCTGGCGTACATCACTTCGTGCATCGAAGATCGGGGTGGTGGTGGTGGTGCGATGGGAGTAGTAGGCCTCGTCCAACTTCTGTTGATGTTGCTGCTGCTGGCGATGGTGGCCTGAATGGTGACCTCATGTGCGGGAAGTCACAATCGTCGCATGTAGCCGGGGTGAAGGTAGTGCTGGTGCCAGGATGTATACACTATGTGATCAGCCTTATGAGGCCGGCGGTCGTCTGATGTGTGGAGCTGTTCATGTTTTTTTACTGTGCGTTGCCTTCGATGTTGGTGATGGTGGCTGCTGTGCGAAGCCATGCCTTGCACGAGGTGCGAGAATGCGGAGTGTCCGGAACTGACGTGATGCAGCCTTCGAAGCACTCCCTGCACGGCAAGCCGTCGCGAATATCTTCGTCCTCGTGCAGAAATGCGAGTTCTCTTTCCTTATCGAGGGCCGCGAGCGACCGTAGCCTCCTGTATGCGACAATCGCCGAAATTATTTTCTGACCGGTGGTACAACACGCCAACTTCTGCTGCTTGGTGATAAAAAAAAATTATCCTGGACATGATATAAACTTTGTATACTTTAAGGCAAGCCACTAGAGGAGGCAACGACAACGACAGCAGCAGGTGGGAGACCGGATCCCGAGGCCTTTTATATGCTGGCATATACGTGTAATGGAAGAGAAGAGGGGGGCATAAGGGTAAGGCGAAGGAAAATGTTTGGAGTCGACAAACAAGCCTATTGTGGCAGGGAGAGGGGGTANCGGCGCATGTTGACTTACAAACGGCAACACCATCCGACTCGTTTGAGGGGAGTTCTTCTGTTGTGGTTAGGACGCTCACGGCTCGTGTGCCAATTACCGCTGATATGTTTGCGAATGTGATCAGGCTAGCAAGGCCTGATTGCACGAGCATAATAAATCCAAAAGACTGCAGCTCATTACTTATATAAGTTATGAATACATTTAACTAAAGGTACAATATAGGCGCTTGTGCAGTCTGAGGCTACATATCTTCACTCAAAGTAAACATATTTTTTTAGCACACAATATCACCAGGAAACGCATTATTAATATACTTTATTTGCAAGCAAGCAAACAATGATTATAGAAGAGTNAGCACACAATATCACCAGGAAACGCATTATTAATATACTTTATTTGCAAGCAAGCAAACAATGATTATAGAAGAGTTATGAAGCAGAAGGGAATTTCCATCGAAGTAGAATTTCATAATTATAAATTATAACACTTTGCATTACACTTTAATAAAGAGCAGTAGGAAGGAGAACTGAAATAAGTTAGATGTACTGCTGTCCTTCTTTCTTCTTTGTTTACAAACTTAGTTGCAATTAGGTTTTCTCAAGTTGCAGTAAGGCTTATAAGTATGTATACTGTGCATGCTCTGACACATATTTGCTTAAAAATTTCTAAACATAATTATTAAAAATGCATGATAACAGTTACAAACCCATACATATTATAGTATTTGATAAAACACCACTGGACATTAGCAGTGCTCCAAACAAACTGTTGTACGTGCTTCAATGAATAACTTACGTTTAAGAGGGGGCTCAGAAACCCATTACTCACACGGACTTCTGTACATACAATCGACATCCGTTTTCGTCTCTACATTTTTTACTCATACCATTGATTCCTATGATTACACCCCTGTCAGTATAATAGAGCACCGAAATAATGACCCTATCACAATATATTGGCCTTTAACATTAGCCTGCGTAAAAGTGAATTCTAACGCGATGTTACATTAGTGTTCACTTTATTTTAATTTGTTCTCAGTGATGAGCTATTATGTAAGTTGGTTCTACGCTGGAAGGAGTTTCATTTATTTAACCCATCCCAACCTTAATTCATATAAACTATTAAGTATCGTTTATGGCGCATAACAAAAGTTTAAATCTTAAGTTAGAGAGACACATAATATTTAATACATCCACTGAAATAAAATCAATGAAAAGTTTTATTTTCTCTCCAAAGTCATGTTAAATCCTACGATAAGGTAAGTTGAACATTAACTATACTTCCAAAATGAATATAATTTAACACACGAGCGAGCAAAGAATTCGTTGGTGCCAATCTACCATGTCTCCTACAATTGCTTAGATAATGGCGATTCTTACCTGGGTTTACAGCATCTCCGATGACTATCAGCATAACTGTAGTGAGGAGTACGACGAGCATCTGCAAGAAAAAAAGAGTGATCTGTCATAAGTCGCACAGTGATTAATAACACAGAGAATACAGCATCCGAAGCATTTGCTTTATCACCACCATAGTAAAGTTTGTGCAGACTTGTGATCCTACTTTCGCAATACCCTGATAAACGACAGCGCAAAGGCTTCCCTTTTTTATATACAAATTATAAAAAAAATAATTAACTCTGTAAGTTCCAGAAACTTTGTCGTCTGGGAATCTCTGGGAAATTCATCGTGAAGTTTCAACTTGCGCTGCACTAAAGAAATAAATGTTAAAGAACTCAGCTTGCCAAAGTTAATTCACAAGTTTAAATTACCTTTTTGAATTAGTTTCTTGCTTTCCATGCTGCAGTTCACATTCCAAGTATAAAAAAAACTCTGATAATTAAATTTTAGCACAATTCTCACAAGTCCGTTGAAAATACTGCGGTACAGGAAAAACACTTTACTTCAATAACGTTCATAAACATAAATATTATTTTGTGTAATATATGAAATTAATAATATGCCTGACCCATTCATTCAAACATATCTTATAACAAAGCTGCAAATATATAATAAAATATATAATGGAGATATCATAATAGAGGGTTACCAGATATGTGGTACTCAAAGGAGGACATGTTCAAGTAACTGGCAAGAAAAAAGAGGAAACTTGCAAAAAATTACAGGAAGATAGCGGACACATAATTTTACAATATCGATACGGGATGAAAAAATAAGTTTTTTGTATTGTTACAAGAATGCCTGAAGGGGCGTGTCTGAATTCGTGAGGGATGGATGTTTTAATAAAAATAAAAGAACTTAATTTAATAATTGTATTCATTCTCAATGCTAAAAACAGTCAAACATCTGTTATTTACCAGTCTGAGCGCCCTATTAACTCTTTTTTCTTAATGAGCACAGTATTCAATTATTATCTCAATTTAAATTAAAATCTTAATCACAGTCTTTACTCAAGCTAATGTCCCTTAAAATGCTCCAATTATTTCCACACGTTTAGAGTCTGCTTCCATAGTCCCTAATGTCTTTTCACTCATNTAAACTGCTCCAATTATTTCCACACGTTTAGAGTCTGCTTCCATAGTCCCGAATGTCTTTTCACTCACGCATCCGGTCCACAGTCCCGCAGATCAGTCCCACCCTTCACTGCACACAAGCTCGCCGACGCACTCTCGCAGATCGCTGCAGTCGTCCCTCGCCGCTCCGGAATCGCCCAACTCTCTCTTAAGGTCGCACGAGTCTCCAGACTCTCGGCTCTTAATGACTCTCCCGTCAGAGGCCAGCACGTAGCATTTATACTTGAGGTAGGTGCCATCTAGAACATTCTCGTCAACCAATTTGTTAAGGGAAAGGTAATCGTGATGACGACAGCATAACTGCGTGATAAATGGAGAAATATAACCGTTTCAGGGTCAGCGATGCGCGAACTGTGATAAGAATGACCGTTTCGGCTCGCTTTCTGCACCAGATACGTGGCCAACGGCTTATAGCTCGCCTGTTCATTCAAAACAAACCTTTGACGTGATGCCGCCGCCAACACATAACTGCTGTCCTTCACTTACACTCGCTCGCGCGGGATGCAATGCAGCGAGCGTGTAATAATATATTGCATGCAAAATTGTATCCAAAAATAGGTTCCTTATAGCTTTTAAGTAATATAACTTTTTTTTTGCAACCAGAAAAGGTAATAACTATGTTAATTCTGAATATGAAAGTGAATTCCATTTAGTTTGTAGTCATTACAAAATATTTTTTAAGCGAATAATACAGAACTATTGACACAAAACACAGTTGTAAAAAAATTCGGTATAAATTTTTTTTTTTATTGAAAGTTAATCTCTGTTGCACAGCTCGAGTTCAGATACATTTCGTTTGTATTTATGTGACGATTTTATTTGTTCTAAAAGGTTTCCATTTCCTGGCAAATAAAAATGAAACTTCTCAACTTAGGCATGTAAAAAAAACAGCATAGGAGAAATATATGAGTGTTTATAAAGACAAAAGATATATACAGTACTCTCGATAAAGTTAGTACTTTTGCAGAAAGTCCGTTGCCACCGTTACTTACATATTAAAGAAACCACAAAAACTAAAGTTTCACTGTCCTCCACTTTTATTGAAAAAAAGAACTTTTCGATTTTTTTTTGTAAAACACGGCCGGACAGTTTACAATGTCTCAAAAAGGGAACATGTCCAGGTGAAATAGGACGTCTGTAACCCTATCATAATATTTTCATAATACTCATCTTCTAGTGTCTTCATAAGAACACAATAGAACGGTTTATCTATCTATCATTGGTTTCAAGTCGTATTAATAATATTTATTTCATGTTGATTAAGAATACAGTTAAAAAACATTTTATAGTTGGGATTGGAAACAGGGAGGTGCAAGTTGTACTGAATAAGCCGTCTCTTTTGGGGTAAGAACGTCATGTGTAAAAATTTACTGGAATTGCATTTGATGCGGATGGAATACGCGTTCACCAGAATGCCAATCAGAAGTTACAGTTGCATTATCGCAATAAATACAGAGCGTAATTAAAAATGTTAATAATTAAATCTACTAAAGTAAACATTTTGAATTTAAACTGTACTTTTGCAGCGTTTAAAATCATAGGAACAGTGCCTTAGTCTTGGTGAAGTTGTTGGCTTATATGTTAACTTGCTATTTTCAATATAATATTATCATCCAAATACATGTAATATTGGAAAATATTTGTTTCAGCATGAAATCGAAATCCAGCCCAATGGGACCCGCTATTTTTTTGGTCAGAGATTCAATTAAACTTAAATGTTAATTTTTTAGATATATATTTCTTAAGCCTACCTGGTTAATTAAATTAACAACTTCATCTTCCATATCTCTAAAATTGACTTTTTTTTGGTAAACGATGCATTATTCGTTACAGTGTGCATGTTCTGACACGACGATGTAATTCGTATAAGCTCCCAGTTCTCTCACGGATTTATCCTCATACGAAGATTAGCAAGAGGGTTCTAGGAAAATAATTGTGTGTTAAGCGCAAGAATCGTTGTGAAGAAATTTTCACCGGTAAGTGTAAGAGAAATATGTTTCACGTGTAAAAAAAAAAATCAAGTAATCACAATACTATAAATATTTATATTCTACTTCAAAAGTCATATACCGTGGAGTGGTTCAAAATACATATAAAAAGTTTTATGTATTGATAATGCAACAGTAGCAATATGCAGAGGTGACCATTAAAATAAAGCTCATATAACGGATACCTCCGCAAAGAGACAAAACACTTGCTAAGAATCAGGTTTGTGGTATTGACCAACTTTTAATATAAAGCAAAATTCAGGAAAATATTTTTTGGAAAATAATTGAATTATTTGCAAACAAAATGTACAGATTGTACCGTTTGTCAGAGGAACAAACACTGAAAAAAGTAACATTGTCTCAGAAAAGGGTGGGAAATATTATGGATTATCATTTATGCATGAGGACTCAAAGACAACTATGGGCAGGTGGATGTATACATGTTGTAAATTCTGTCAACACTATGCCATTCAACAATATTGTAAAATGTTAAGACTTAGTTTTATTAGAGGTTTTTTTTCTGTATTTTTGTCTGTAGCACTTGGATGAAAAAACGAAACACAGCCACCGACCAAAACAAATACTGTCGTAATTTACGAAACCATTATGATATTTTTGTTGACTGGTGTTGTATAATCCATCAAAAATGTTAGAATTAGAATGGATTTCTTGAAGTCTCGTTTCTGAGTTTGTGTCAAATTGCTTGTTGCTGAAAGTGTACAAGTCAACAAGCTGTAGACTTGTGGACTTGTAATAGTTTTGTTATGGGTCATGGAAGCTAAGTGTTGAATTATTGTAACTCCATAGTGAATGAAAAAAGAATCGTTAAAAATAGCTACAGAGGTGAAATACCACAGTGTTCTACGGGGGAGGTAGGGTGAATAGATGAAAAACTGCAGACCAGAATATTGCGTAAGTAATACAGGATTCAAGTATATAAATAATAAAGAATATTAAAATGTTATGAATTTATGACGTGATAAATATTAAAATATCAAGCAAATTTTCTAAGAAAACTATTATACGGTATTTTCCATCCTTGAACTCCTACACTCCTTCACTGATCATGTTTTTAAACCGCAAATCTAGAATTAAAGAATTAATTATAAATAGTGTATACTTTCTTTTAACGAATACCAGGTTATATCCTCAGCTCTAAGAATCTTCAATTCTCCTTTCCAATTCCGGTAAAGCATAGCCCTACATACACTTTATTGCCATGTTATTGAAGTTCGGTGCCCACATATTTTATTTGGCATCTTTAAAAATGTAAGCTGTACAATACGTTAGTATAAACTTTTATTTAAATCTTTTTGTGTAATTATGTTTGATGTTCACGGAAAGTTAACATATATTGTGTACTTTAAAACGAAACTCTAATCCTACCCACGTGCTAGTCTCCCACCATCAAAAAATAGTGATTGTGTTTTGAGAGGTTCGATGTAATCAGTGGATCGATTGCTCATACTAATAAAGCGAATTGTGTACATAATTAATTTCTTATCGCACATGAAAATGATTTGGAAATAGCACTATATTTAGTTTGTGTGCCATAAAAAAGGGGCAAAATCAATATTCCCTGTAATTTTGCAATACTGAGATTTTTTCAAGCAAGCCGCTTTTTTTCACTGCCTGAAACTCGCATGTCGCGTGGGGAATATTGAGTTTTGCTTGTAGGTACACGCATGTACTCGTACTATTTTAAAAATCATAAAATTTCATTTTGTTGTTTTATACAAATTTGCCTGTAATTGTATAGGCTATCAATTAATAATTTTGCACCTCGAAAAAAGTTACTGCAGATGAAACTCTCAGTGAAATAACATTTTAATATGTTTTTATCAGTAAAAGTTTCCCCAATCGATTTCCACGTTTGATAAAGAAAAACGTTACACTAAATTTCGCGGTATCTAAATGCCGGAACCGGAATAACCTCAAGACGAATATTGTTCTTGTGAATCTTTTAAAAATATTCCATTTTCTAAATTGACGATAAAAAACATATTTTATACCATCGAACACGAGCGCGCTTCCCCCAAAGTGAACGTGTTTTGCTGTGTATCCAAAGACACTGTTGTCGGCCCTTTCTTTTTTCACGAGCCCACTGTTTCTGGAATTCCTTATTTGGACATGCTTACAGAGTGGTTGTTTCCGAGGGACTTTATTTTCCAGCAGAATGGTGCGCCACCCCATTAGCACCCAGCTGTTCGCGGATACCCGAACGAGATGTAGCCGCAACGCTGGATTGGTCGAGGAGCAGCTGGTGACCAGACTCTTCATCACTGGCCCCCAAGAAGCCTAGATCATACCCCGTGCGTTTTTTTTCTATGGGGGTACATAAAGGATCTAGTGCTTCGTCCACCATTTCCGGCTAACATTAACGATCTCAAAACGAGAATTACGGACGCCATCCAAACCGTAAAACAGGACATGCTGACAAGAGTGTGGAACGAGTTTTATTATCGCATAGATGTCGTTCGGGCCGCTCGCGGTAGTCACATTGAACATTTATGAAGATATAGTAAATAAACTTCACAATTTCGCGGTTAATTTGCTTGTTCAACANCGGTAGTCACATTGAACATTTATGAAGATATAGTAAATAAACTTCACAATTTCGCGGTTAATTTGCTTGTTCAACAAAGGTTGTACGTTGATTGGTTTTGATATTATGGACTTTCAAAGTTAGGGTATTCTTTTATGCTGAACCTGTATTTCAACATCACGAAGAGTGTGACAAAATGGCTAATAAATTTTAGTGTGTTAGTTNTTCTTTTATGCTGAACCTGTATTTCAACATCACGAAGAGTGTGACAAAATGGCTAATAAATTTTAGTGTGTTAGTTTTCAGAAAATGATAATTAATCTGAACCACACCTGTAATATTTGTGGATTAAATTCAAACCCTCACGAAATGCTCACGCTAATATCAGCAGAGGCACAAACCTATGGCGAGCATGGCCATAAAGATTTTCCTTGCGATGATTAAGTCATTCTTAACGTTACGTTAAAAGAAATGATAAATTTTTTAATTCGTATTTTTTCCAAAACGAAATCATATAAATGATAATCTTACATTTGATCTAACACGCGTTTGTTAAATTGAGTTTATATTTTAAAACATGCCTATTAAAACGACAGTAAAGGACTCCGTTCACCAAAGGCTCACAGTGGCCATGCATTGTGGGACATGTTGCTGAGTTAAAAGTAGTTTAGAGTAATGGGTATTCGCACATTGCGGCCATACAATGTGGCGTAATTCAATGCGGTGCTGATAAAACACTCTTGGGAGCAAGTAAGAAATAAAATACCGCATGGCAATGCATGGCGTAGGCGTGATGTGCGGTAGGAAACTATGTGATTCGATAAGGTCTGTGATGATCGGGTTTCTTCGTGCCAAGTCGTGTGGCTTCGTCGACAGGTGAGGAGTTTGCCCACCGCCGATTGAGTTGGTGAAGAACAGCCATTTTTGAAACAATTAAGAGCCATGCGTACAGTGTGGAGTTAAAGAAGCAAACTGCTGTTATATAATGTAAATGTTTTTTTCCTTTGTATTATGCCCGTACTGATATTTATGATATATTTTTAGTCGTTGTGTTGCACACTTCAGTCAAAGAAAATGTAGAAGACGTTAATAGTTACTATCCAGGAATAATAGGAGCTGTATGATGTCTCCGGCGCAAACTATCACAACAACCTCAAGATTAAATGCACCTGGCAGAAAATTAGGAAGAAGGTGAATATGTAAAATATAAAGCTAAATATGATAATTTCAGCTTCTCAGACTTATACAATGGCATTTACAGAACGAGACCCATCACCTGAGACCAAACCACATGTTACATAGAACTTGAAAATTTAATGAATATGATTTTTTTTATACAGGAACAGTTTAGTGAGCAACTTACATGTTATGCTAGTCATCTAGAGCATCTACACAAATGGGATTTTGCCATTTTCTTCGGAAGTCTTCTAAAAATGGTTCCCAATAATTTGGTCCGTATCATGCGACAAACAACATAGAGTATGTATCCGGGGTGATGTTACAAACATTTAGTGATGATGGAGAAGGGCATCAGCATCCATTTCAGATAGGGAAGGGCGGTTCAGAAACGCCCGTGTCGAACGTTACAATCAAAACAGCGTTGGGATATCTATTACAGTGGAACACGAGAACGGCTAGGGGGTTGAGGAAGAATGTACTATGTTTAATGTCATAAAGTAAAGTACTAGCATTTCATTGAAGCCTGCAAACCAGAACAAACATTCTTGACTGGGCCGGGAATCGAACTCGGTGCCTAGAGAGTGGCATTTCATCATGTGGGGTCGTGTCAGAAGCCTTGTCTATACAAGGCACCCGTGGAGACGGAAGAGGCATTCGTGGCAAGAATCTTACCTGCTTGTGATGGTATTCGAACCACTCCAGGGATATTTGACCGGATGCGACAGAGCTTTGTGCAACGCATGCCCCAAAGAAAAAAACAGGCCTTCTTGATGAGTAGTACGAATGCGGCACGCAATGCGCACTGTCCCAGTACGCGCCCATATGACTATAAACATGGCACATATATGGGCCTATGCGGCGTTTTATGAGAATAAAATAATGGCATCTGTTTAAAATTGTTAAAATAACCAACTGTGTCTCATTCGGTTTATTAGTTAAAATAAGAAAACCCATACCACATATTATTTTACATTACTCAAATGTGAAGATAAAGCAAATAAACAGTTCCATAAAAACAGCAGTGTTTCTCATCGTCTTATTGCGGCAGTCTCCCACTTGATCCCACTTCACGAGTGGACTGGACAAGCAACGGCATCTGTTAGAAACATTGAGGTTTAATTTATATTTTGGGCGAAGGGGGGATGGGAGATGCGCGAATGTATGTTACTTTCGTCTGTTATGTATACTCCATGAACTTCGATCTTCAATTACCCCATAGGTATATATATATATATATATATATATATATA